>APFE031668014.1:29081-81942 GCA_000404065.3 Pinus taeda
GAGGCTCGAAGGCCTATTTATTATTGAGAAACAATGGAAAACCCTTCACATTCCAAACCCGACCCTTAGAAGATGAAAAGCCAAATTGTGGGCCCCGTTTTGGGTAAATTGGTACATCAATTTCCCGGGGTCGTAACTTTGGCATACGATCTCCGTTTGACGCGTACAATAGCTCATTAGAAAGATCTATTCGAGCACTATCATTGTTGGAATGGGCAACAAGGGTCCATTTTATGGACCCATGTTGCCCCCGGATTCCCCAAAAAAACGTCGTTTAGGGCCTCAAAACAGCTCTGGAAGTTCAGGACCCGAAAAACTGCTAAAAATAGTAAGTTTTGCTACAATTAAGGAAACTGAAAATGCTGAAAGAGACAATGATGGGGGTCCAGATGGACTTGGCAGGTGGCCACCAATATCCACCTGGATCACCTTCACCCTTGAGCTTGTGATCATCCACTTTAAAAGTGTGATAAACCATTATGACATGACCCAAACTTATGTACTCATTTACTAAAACCAATTCTCATCGGCTACTAAACAAATGACTCATTAGATTTTAGTCGTTGTGGATGTAATCTTGGTCATGCAATCCTATTACATTGGAACCATTGTACAACCTAGTTAGCCTACACCCTTCCCAAGGAATTTGATATCAAAGAACTGATGTTGAAGAATAATCCTTCAACATAAGTTATCTTCTTCTTCTATCCCCATCTGAGGAATGACCAATAATAAGTCCCAAATTGTTTTCCACATGTTTCTTCCACATATATTCTACCTTTTCCCATTGTTGATAGACAAAATTTGCATTGAACCTATTACATGTTGGATGAACAACCACAACCAAACGAAGAAGCTTTTCATGTAAAGGGTTTACAATAATAACACATGCATAATGGCCAATAACATTGTTCTTAAAATAATCTTTTATAATCTCATAGCCTACATCTACCTCACCAAATCTCACCAATAAATGTGATTAGCTTTGATGTTCTTCTTTCCTACCACAAAACCCCACCAGTGTATTGCTTTTTTCTACCCACCTAACATATTTTTTCACAATCGTTTCATGTTTAACAAGCAATACAGGGATTGGGCCATCTATACCATGCTTGGCTTTATAAGAAGCATAAAATTATCTCACTGACTAAAAAATGTGCTCGTTCTTCCCTGGGATATAGGCTAATGACTTTCTAACTTTCCTTAAATTCGTAGATATTGAAGAACCAACAAGATTCAAGCTAATAAAGTTATGTAATCTAGGACCTCCCCATAATTTGATCATCCCATAAAGAAATTTTGTGTGTGTACTATACCTTCTCCCTACTTTTGCATGCCTCAAGTTATGAATGATATCCTTGACAAACTCCTAAACTCCATCTTTACCTTGTAATTTTACCTGGTTATGTGCCTCACACACATCCTTTCAAAACCTAAATACATCCTTCCTTTTTGTCGATTCAAACAACTTTTCCTTTAGGGATCTCATTCTAATAGAGAGTGTAGCAACCTTTGTCGTCTCCCACCAAAGATCTCACATTTTTTATCTATGGTTAGCATTTGTAACCCTTGTAGCATTCTTTAGTTCATTTTGAGTCAAATAGTCTAGTCTAGTACCTTTTCTTTTATCTCATTCACTTGTTTGATTGGTGCACATTGATTCACAATATAATCACATCCTCAATTCATCACATTCTCAAACCAACTTACAAAATCTTCATGTTAATGAATCAAATTGGATCCCTATTTCATAAGCTCTTCTAGAAATGAATATGCTTATATGTACCATGAATATGACATTCAATACCCTCATAATGTAGCATGATCTTGGTATGCTTCTCTATGGCTCATAATGTTCCACCCCTTTGATCATCCATTAGGACCTTTGTTTCCAATCTCTCACCATTTCTACCAATATAACGATACCGATAACCCCAACATTGTAGTAACAAGGGACATAATTGAGCTATAATAAGATGACAACACAATAAAAAACAAATAAATTTGAAGCAAGATAAATAAAATAATATACAAATTCATATTCAAGTTTAGTCTAAGTTGTTAATTAACACACCTGAAGTAGAAGGATTTGCACATGTAGAACCCATATGTAATACTAATGGTGATGATGGGACCAAGAACCTCGTCAAACTTTGTTGGGACTTATCATTGGAAGACTTCTTGGGTCTCCCAACCATGCCACTCCTTAGCCTAATCTCCTCATTTGAACTCTCAGTTCTAGTAGTAATAGTGTGCTTCTTTGATTTCATGTGTTCATTTAGAGAAATGAAAATATTACCACTTGTCGACACTAAAAAAATTGTTTATTACATCATGTACATTCCACTCTCAATTTTTTCATGTCCTTATAGTATGCAAGTGTTGCTTCCACCACCTTGAAGAAATTAGGCTCTTGTGTCTTGTTGAAATCATATATATGTTTGATTACTTGATCAATATGAAATTGATCTCCAACCTTCATTGTTTGTTGTACTTTGTTACATGAAGGAATTTCACTCCCACTTGGCATTGAAAGGCATTGCTGATAGGCCCTTGTTTTCATATGATGGTTTTTGAAGTTGTGTTTTGTTCACACTACCAAGGATACATCACCTGTTCCATAATAAATGCCACAGATTTCACAATGGATCTTTATTTTAGATTCTCCCTTTTTTGAATATACTTTGAGAGTAATTTTCTCATTGACAAACTCTTCCATTAAACTTTTCACTTTTTTTCCCAAGATGCTAATACAATAGGATCAACAACTATGGCTTGTCCCACTGACAAAGAAATATTTTAAATTCTTGGTTTTTTATGTATAGGTCCCTCCACATTCACTTCAATGTTTTCAATGATTGGTATTGTTTCCACTAAAATTGAACCCTTTGTTTCCACATCAAATGCACCTAGTTTCCTTTTGATTCCTAAAAGTGTTGTGTAAAATTTCCATTTTTTCTATTGCTTTGCATTCAAATTTAATCCATACTGGATAAAATCAAAAGGATATCCAATGATTTCATCGTCCATAATTTCATAACGGATTTTAGCAAATGTACAACCTTCTTAACACATGACCATGCCAATGATAAATTCTCTTCACCGGTAGAAATTTTATAAGAGAACTTCATCTCTGTTTGCACATAAATAAAAGAAAAAGAATGTAAATTTCACAAGAATATTGATTTATCCTGTAGCGGCTACAACCACCCTCCAAAATTTTGCCTTCACTTCATTTTAGAGCCTCCCTACTAAAATCTCAACAACTTGTCTTGCACTGCCCAAGTACTTGTGATTTCATTTGATTTTATCTTTTTCTTTACATCTTGTGTTTCTTACTTGCTTTCTTGTCCAACCACAAGCTGACCCCCCGTGACTTGGTTGCAATCCATTTTTTGCACTACCTTAGCAATCTGCGCAGTCCTAGAGGGAAACCAACCTTTCTCTCAAGAATTGCATAGTTCATCCCAGTAGTGAGCTTCGGCTCCAAAATTGTGCAGACTCAACTGGAAGCTTGTCTTCAACTGGAAAACTATGTATAGCATGAGAGATAGCTAGAGCCACTCATCTCAAGAATTGCACAAAAGCATTCCCTCAGTTGTTGTCTGATGCATGTGCCAAAAGTTTGCCCAGTTCCCTCCAGAACTGTGCAATTTATCCATGCATGCATGGCAAACATTCCCGGAAAAGAAAAAAATCAATAAGAAAAAAAATTCCTAAAAATAGGGATCTATTTTTAGTAGTTGCAGTTACACTTGAGTTAATTTTGGAAACTTCTGCCACTTGTCGGTTTTTCCTAGATTTTTGGCATGCACGACATAAACCCAAAATCAATCAAATCTATTTAATGGACGCCTCCAAAGATCATTTTCACAGTTGATCTTAGAGCTCTGGAATTCACAAGGCATCTATGAACCTTTGACATGATCAACACAACTTTTCCGAGTAAGTTTTTCTTGTCAAGTCTTTCGTCGCTTTTTCTATCGCTTTTGTTTCCTTGGCTTGTGTGTGTGTGTTGGTTTGCATGTTTTATTCAATGACCACTAATGTTTTTATTTTTTTGATCTCATAGAAGTGCTTTTTAAGTTTTGCATTTCCTTTCTTAAGTGTCACATGCATAACCCAGGTTTTTCACTAACGGTCATCGTCATGGAAACTCTCCCCACAAGCTTTGTTGTGCATCTATTTAACTAATTGCTACATTTATTTTATCACATCCATCACCATTCACACATATATACACCATCCTTCACTCATGTGTTCATATCTATTCGTTTACAAGTTGCCCTTGGGTAGATCTGGCTACCTTGGCCCGGATCTAGCTCTTCTCGATAGGCACTACGCATTTTTCAATCTCAAGGCTCTACCTTGGCTCTAGGAATTGCATAGGAGATGCCAGTCACTGGCTCTAGCTATGCTTTGCACAGTTCCAGTAGATAGTCCCAGAGTCTTTCCCACTAGATTTCACAATGCGTAATCCCAGCCAACATCAAGTGAGACTAAACTGTGCATTGCGCAGTTCCAGTAATTAGCAAGCCACACTAGATTGTGCATTCCATAGTTCTAGTCATCAACACCTCTCACTGGAAGTTGGGACTACGCAATTCATAGATCCAATTGACAGTCCCTCACCTATGAGAGTTAGAAATGTGCAATCTTTCCTAGCAGTTTCCCAATTTGTTGCACGATCGGTCCTTGATGTTCTTTTGATTTCAAGCTAACATTTCCATGCCATGAGTGTCTACTGTGTCTCTAGGTACAACAGTTGTTGAGTAGCTTCTCAACAGTATAGGCGACATGGTTTCCAAGAGATATGGATCAAAGGATACTATAGAGAGCATCATTAGAGATGTAGTTGAACAAGTCTCAATGAACTTGCTAGTCTATGCAAACACATAATTGTTCATAGACAAGGACATGAAGATAACATGGCAGGAAATAAAGGACATATTTGCAGGTAGTTTCAAGGAATATATGGAAGATCGATAGGTCTATGTCAACATCCACAAGTCATCCCATGCACGGAAATCATCCACTAGATTGTCTCACATACCGATCCTGAGATGATGATATTGAGCAATGCGAGTGGAACACAACTTGTCACCTTTAGGTCCAAACATTATCATCAAATGTATCACTTACCATAGCCGATGAACCACATGGATGTACTCTTCTATACTCCCAAAAAAAGTGTGAACACTACAGACATCATGAAGCGTTGGGTAAAAGAGACATCTAATTTTAGGGTGATGCCCAACTAGATCTACAAGAATAAGTTACTCAGGAAGGCCTACCAACTCTTGGTCATCTTTGCAAGATGCTTGTGTGGTCAAGATAGCAAGAAAACCTTTCCGTAGAGTTGGGTGGTTGTGTTAGATCAGTTGGTAAATGAAGGAGAGCCATTCAACTGGTCGGACATGTTGGCTATTCAGATTAAAGTGCACCTGTCTAGTGCTTGGAATCCGCCTAAGGACATGCATGTGATATTATTTATGTCTGCATACCTACTTGATGCAATTTGTGCCCAAAAATAGTTTCCTGGCATGGGTTGGACATATACACCATCATATGATACTATGAACATCTATTGCAAGTTTCTCTCTGAGTGCAACTACCAAGGTTTCATGGTGAGACTATATGACCACTTCATCACCCCAGTTTACAATATTATCTTTGAACAAGATCCACCTTGCATGTCCTAAGAAGCAATGAAAACATTTCGTAAGATTGCAGATTGGTATGCCTCACCCGTTGGCCCCTACATCTAGATGTTTGGAGGAGAAAAGCCTTCACATGTGCTACCAAGGTTTTTTACGGATAATTTGGTCATGCAAGAGGTTGCATATGACATCTCCATAGGGTTATCATCAGGACCACACAGGAAGAAGAAGGCACCATGGACAGCTCTTCCTTTGCAGATTAGATTGTACAGGATCCATAACTTGAAGGATATGGATTTCGAGGCCCGGGAATTGAGTAAGTTTGAGTTCGGCACTCAGAGATTCAATCTATATGATCCCCACTACATATTCAAGAACTACTATATGAAGGTGTATTATTGATGGATCCATGGGGCATGTCATTATCTAGAGGAAGACCCTTCGAGGTATTGTTACAACTCCTCTAGGCTTAATGAACTGGTTAGCATGGCTATAGAATGGAAAGTAGCACTAAAAACAACAACACCATAGGAAGCAATGACAACAATAGAAGTGAAAAGAAAACTGGCTCATGACAAAGGCAAGAGGAAGATTGTCGAGAACCCAGAGACCAAGCAAAGCTACAAGATTAGAGAAGATCCAATTTTTGAGAAATTAGATTTGCAAATAGAGGTGACAATGCGAAAGGAGAGTAGAAGGGAGGAAAAGAGAGAAGGAAAGGTTTGAGGATGTAGAGAGGATGTTGCAGGAAACAAAGAAGAAGTTGAAAGAAGAATAGGAGCTAAGGAGGAGAGAAAGGGAAGAGAACTAGAAACGGGAACAAGAGGAAAGGCAAGGTGCGATGACAAAGAAAACTAAGCCTATATATGTTGAGGAATTAGAGTAGCTAGCCAATGAAGAATAGGATGAGGAGGTGTAGGTTCATGAACTTTCTCAATAGGTTGAGTAGACGGTTAAAGAAATAGACATGTATTTGGAATAGGAGCAATAGGACCAAGACACTTATCTCATGCCGAGAGCATCCGAGGTCATACCTCAGTCTCTGCCACCTCCAGAATCAGAACTAGTCTGAGAAATCAAGGAGAGGTTGTTCTCCTCGATAATGATCTGAGGATGGATGTGTACAATTTGTCATTTGATGAGTCACAACAAAGGATTGTATAGGCACGAAGAAAGAAACTCTCGGATGATCACACATCACTTGCACACATAGAGGAAAGGGTGATCATGTCAGATGTTAGAAGACATCCAGCTGCCATGGACGATGCTTCTAAGGCTTATGCAGAAGCCACAAGCTCAATGATTAAGTTCTTGATAGTAGAGAATGACTGAATGGAAAAGGACTTATAATAGGCCAGGCAGAGAATAGAGCAGTCCATGGGATCCACTATTGAAGAAATGAAGAAAGAGATACTTGCTGAAGTATCAAATCTTGAGACCACATTGTAGACATTGTATGGTAGATTTGTCACCGTGCACAAGGCAGTTTTCCATATATATGATTTTTAGCAATAGACCATGAAGACAACCCAAAATATCAAAGACATCCATGCTGCTATTACGCATGTACAGGAATGGACAATGAGGTACAAGGGAACCCCACCTTACTTATAGAAGAAAATGAAGTTGCAGGAAAAGTTAGGCAAGCAACAAATTTGGATATTGATTTGGAACTATGAGAAACTCCCTCTACTCATCACCAGCATTGAGGATTCCTATGCATGGTTGTTCAAGAGTCTAGATGTCTTAGTGAGGACACACATGATTGCTTCAATCAGATCACTCACTCAAGCCATGAATAAGAACCAAGTCCTGCTGGAGATCGACATGTACATAGAGAATTTGATGTTCGTAGCCACCAACTGCGCATGCTTCAGGATGAGTTGGACAAAGGTTTCATACCTGATCTAGGTTATCTTTTGTTTATAGATGCATTAAAAGAATCACATATACAGTTTGTAGCTTAACCAAAGAGAAACTTTAAATGTACACATGTGAGAGAAAGAAGAAGAAGAGCATAAGACGACAAGAACTTGATAACAGAGTTCGTCCCTCCTGGACTATGTCTCCGAGCCCTACTCGATCAATGGGGAGGCCTTCATTAAAAATGGCATCAAAAGAAGTTACATTTATCAGTTAGAAAAATGGAGCATTATACCTCCATGCTGAAAAATTCCTGAAAATTGGAGAGCTTTGTTGTAGAAACTGACACCACCATTGTATTCCTGTTGCCGAGAGGTGCAAAATCGATATAAAACTTGCCCAATTCTGAGACTAAACCAAAATCACCCTCCTGCAAAAAAATTTCTAAAGCAAGGTTCCACCAGTGTTTCTAAGTGCTCAGGGTTCTGCCACCTTATCTCGAAATTTGTGCCCGTTGATCTCTCCCTTGCAAATGGTAAAATGAGTTTATATAACTTAGGGCAAAATAAACCATAATATGGTTATGGTTTATATTTATCATATACCACTTTACATTTGATATATATTATTTTTTTAAACTTTATTGGGGGGTGGGCTCATACTTCATGGGACCGTACCCATCCCATCCCCAACCTAAAGAAATTTGGTGGTATACGTTGATGTGTGTTTGGGTGGCGGGACCACCATGTGGCTGCCCCCAACAATTCTGTATCTTCATGTATCTCCGTTGCAATATTTACCATATACCAAGCCTAACCATTATGCATTGGACACGTTATAACTTGTTTACATTGGTTACAACCATGCTACCACGTATTGCCTCCCTTATTCATTGGTCCCATAACCTTTGTTGGGATGTGTTTTATATGGCATGCGTATATTTGATGGTTACAAACCTTTACCATATATGGTATATACATATCACACGTTGGTTGTAACCTTCCACCTTTTGTGTTGTTAAGTTGGTTTGTACCCTATGTTGAATGGGATATACCATATTATTATATGGTTTTTTATATATATATTTTGGTTTTTATTTTTTTGATTTGGTAAAATATATGTTTTTAATTATATAGTTAATTTGAATAACTATATAAAATTGCAGTTATAACCAAAATATCCCATGTTTCTTTGTGCAAGTTGAGGAGGCTAATAAAGGGCTGCCATGTGTTAGTGCTTGATTGGATGCCATGTGAGTTCCACGTGCTGACTGGGATGCAATGTGCCGCACTGTGGACCTCATTTTTCATCTGCCATACCAATCTTTGAAGACCTCTATCTTTTGCATATGAGCTCATATTGACAAACCGTTCACACCACCGTGATTAGGAAGATGAGCCCTCTCAATTGATGCCATCAAATTCTCCTTTCCGCCATTTCAAATTTTGAGCCTTTATCCATCCCCTTGGTGTCTCGAGATCCTCCTAGATCAATAAACATATACACAAAAGCCATGTAGGCAAGAGTACATTTCAAGAAATACATCACCTAATAGTACAAGGACAAAATAGCATAGTACCAAGCTTGGTATCAATTCGTCACAAAATACCATTAAGAGGATGTTGCCGAGTTAGTCTTTCCCTAAGACTCCAAGTGATGTTGTTTGTCTTGTTAGGCAGACTCGAGCCTATTTTCTCCCACATGGGTATATGTGGAAATTGTATATTATTGTAAACATGTTGTAAGTGAAATTCCAAGTGTCTCTAGTAGAATCTGAACAATCACTATGTAATGTCAAGAGTCATGAGTGTAGTCAAAGAGTCAAAGGGGAATGTCAAGGGTCACCCCACCCTTTTTTATATATAGAACCTCATAAATCATAGTAGATGACTTTGGGAGCCAAGATTTTGGCTTGGCATTTCTTAGAGAAGGCTTGGAGAGTATTATGATGAGCCTTGGCTTCTCCATAGTTGAGAGAGAGTACATATCTTTGGAGGAGTAGGTGGCATTGACTATAACATTCCACTATTGGGGCTAGTGGTTTTCAATCATGTATGTATGAATGGGACTTTCACTTTATAATATATAATAGAGCCAACACGTTTTCATGCATATGTTCTTATTGTAGTTGGACTATTCTGGTTGCTTTAGTAATGAATGTTATTTAACTGATGCATTTGTGTAGGAACTATATTGTATGCAATTGTATGAATCTTGTTGCAAATGTGTTAAAGTTGTCACACTTACCTCTGCACGCTACCATAGTCAAGGTTCTACTTTACTACCCACTACTAGGACTCCTACTCCAAACAGTCTGAGGCCTAGTTAGGACTTCTTACCAGGGAGATACCATGACATGTTGGCGAGTCCAACACCATCAAAATTTTTGGTGCTAGAAAGAGGGCTAGATGAAAATTTGAGCCCTTAAAGTATATATTGAATCTATGCACATCATCCATGACTTACATTACAATCTCAACCCTGGCATAATTTTCTCATCCACATCATTTTGAAGTGTCAAAAGATGTTGTCAATGACTTGTCACAAATCAAGTACGACAATGAAGGTAGATAAATGCTCATAAGACATGGAGTTTACTTCTTAGGCTTTTGTGATAGGAATGAAGTCCCCTCAAATGACATTTCCCATGGGTTGTTTGCTTACATGTTCGAAAGGCATGTCAAGAAATGGTGTCACACATTACTCGCAGGCTCTATTCACTCATATTATCACATGATCAGAGAGTTAATCTGTGCTTTCTATCATTATGACCACAAAGCACTTAATAAGAAAATTCTAGAGTTAAATAAAGGACCTTATGAATCTATTGTGTAAAGTTGGGACCGCTTTTGTAATATTTATTTTCAAATCCCAAAAGATGAAATTGATTGGAAATTTCTCAATGAAATATTTTAGTATCTTCTTCACGTATATGAAAATCTGCATGAGTTAGAATCATTCGAACCCCTCCCACCATACCTTGGTGTTAGAGTTTCCAAATCCAAAATGGACATGGCTGTTGTCACAGGTGACCCCCGTCCTCTTCTCATCAAAAAATCTAGCTCTCCAAGACAAGGTGGGAGAAGTTGCGAACCCGTCTATTGAACTGTCACATCCTACCACCCCCCTACTCTAGATATCTGTGCAGATTTGGAGTGCAACCCTGATGGTTGTCACGTAGTTTTTTTTCTCAACTTCCATCCTCTGGTTCCTCTAATCCTTCGGATTGTACTATGTTGTGTTCACCTGTTCCAGACTCCTCATTTGTTGTTCATGAGGGTCAAGTTGTCGACAGAGTTGGTGATGAGTAGCCAACTTGCGTTGTCATTTTTTATGAGTATGTGTGGGAATTCAAAGAAGAACCTACAGTGAAGGATGAAATCCTTTCGTCTACACCTCATCTACTTTTCCCTGACATATTTTGTGATTCTTCCATTTCTAATTTCTCTTGTGAAAATTCATTCCAGGATGTTTCTACTTTTGATCATTCACAGGACACACATGATGTCAGTCATTCATTTGACTGTGAAGAAGACAAATGTTTCTTTCCGAATCCACCCAATCTTTCATCTTTTCTTCCTAGAAATTTTGAGGGTGAAATTTTTTGTTTCACATCAACCCCTTTCTATGATTCATTAGATCATGAGGATGATGATCCTCATCTCGAATTTTTTGATCATGGCTGTCATGATTTCTTCACTCACTCATTAGATCATGATGATGATTCATTTTCTATTGATCTTTCTAAGCCACTCGTCTTTGCTGATCTACTTGCTAATGAAGTGGAAACTGTTCAAGATGTTGGGGCACTTCAGCCCGCACTGATGGTTATGTTAGGTTCTCGAAGCCTTGAGGACAGTTCCACTTCCAATAAAAAATCCATTAAAACACCGAGGCTCCTCATCACTCTCTTATTTGTATTGAAAATCAATCTGATCCATAGATCTCACATCCGGCACCAAAATCACACGATCCTATCACTCATGCATTGGAGGAGTCATACATAGCAAGTCATGTTGTTAAGAGAATATTTTCTTCTTTTTTCATGTTTGCTCATTTTTCAATATTGAAAGAGTGTACATGTTCATTGTCTGCACATTGTACGATGCTTCACCATGGTACGCCCACATAGTGTTTGTCTTGCACTTTTACTCATTAAATCTTCTATGTTTATGAATTCAAACTTTGAGCGTGTTGGTTTTCAGTGTTTTATCTTTCATTCTTATTGGTTTTCCTGAATATCTTTCTTTTCAACCACGCCTTCACCTACATGAGCCAATCAATGCATCAGTGGCTGCATTGGAAGTATCACTTTAAGTGAGTAGGCCCATGTACTCTTTAGCTTAGGAGTAGGAGTAGTGTTTAATTTTTTATTTTTTTTATTTCATGTTTTCCTTTTCCTACTGTTGGGCCGTTAATATGTTATTATTATTATCACTTTTTAACACCTATTTTATCCATTTCTACCCTTCTTTATCACGTCATTTTATCATGATTTATCATATAATTAGATTTTATAATTATTTATGCTCTTATGGATAAATATTATTTCTTCTCCTTTACTTTTAACAAATTGATGATTATTATGCATGATTTTACCAATGATGGTTTATTAATAAATTTGTTGTAACATCACTCACCATTTTAGCCTCCAAGATATTTTCTAGATTAATTTGATCTCCAGCTCATCATTAAATATTCCAACTCAGAAATTCGTTAGAATAAGAAGTGACAGTTTTACATTGGACTTTTTAGGAAAATGGAGAAGAATCTAGAAAATCCGAAACATGGGTTTTGTTCAAAACAGTCCAAATTAGTTTTATAATGAACAGTTTTCCCAAATTTGGTCTGTATTAATAGAAACGGAAGGTTCTCTGAAGACATTTTTCTCAGATTTGTTGTTGCGGCTAGTTTCCAAATTATCTGTCACAATACCAAATTTGACATGCTCCTATTGAATGTTGATGGAAATATATTTTAGATATGATCTTGTTGATCAATTTGTTGTGAACAATCCAATTTTGTTATGGGAATCATTTTGTAATCATATGTGTTGTAACTTCTCTCTGCTCTTTGTGTATTTAAATGAGAATAGAGATCAAAGAGGTACATTATTATAGATTATTAGAGATAGATTAGATAGGAAGATAGGATAGTAGGATAGAATGGAAAGATTTAGCTTTTCGCTTAGGACCTCAATTGTAATTTCAATACACACAATGTGCTTTTGAATAACATGACCGCATTGTAATGAGGATTGAATTCAATGGTTAATACATAATCTACGTTGATGTTCATTTGTATTCTCTACAGTAGCTCAACAATATTCGCTGGTGGCTAGGGCCTGGCCTCTGGTAGATCAAACTGATATCCTCCGTGTTATATCTTTCTAATTCACGCGAGTCTAATTGGTTTGATGTTTTTCCATTTTCTGCTAAGTTTACCCTGTTTGATATCTTCTGATTTCCAGTGAGTTTACATTACAGTTAGTTTACTTTCCTTTGTTCTGATCTCATGTACTTCGCAACTTTGCCATTTGATTTCATTTATGCTCATTTCAAGTTGAATTAATTATCAGTTAAGACATTGATTTTTGGTTGATTACGATAAGAGTGTGGTTATTATAGAATCAGCTAAAAGAGATTGGTTAATGCTACTGAAGTCTTGGTTGACATCATTTCCATTTGAATTACTTAATTGATATTGAGTATGATTTAGATAGAATCAGCTAGAAGAGATTGGTTAATGCTACTATGCTCTCAATTGATGCTATTTTCAATTGAATTGCTTGCTTCAGATTTGATTATGGTTTTGCTTGAGATTAAGTCCTGATACTTAGATGTATTATTTCCGTTAATAGTTGCATCTTGAGTTTTATAAATGCATTTGTTTACTCTTGTATCAATTTTTATAGTTCAACTTAAAAAGCATTACTCTCTGGATTTATAGCTTGCACATATTGTGTACACTCTCGAAACAAAAAGACTTACCCAGGTTGATAATTAATGTGAGGAAATTAGGAGTTTTAAAAGACACCTTTTAGCACCCAACATTTTGGTGTCGTTGCCAGGGAGAGTGTTTCCATTTCACAGAGAGTGATGTATGTTTGATATTTGCTGCTGGGAAAAAATTGGGTATTAAAAATGGAAGGTAAGAACCTACATAACGAGCAAGTAAAGTGCTTGCTCCTCCACCCGCTTTTCAACACAATTGCATAGAAGCTGAAGTAGGTGTTTGATGTTTGTCTATTGTGAAAGAATTGGGTATTAAAAATGGGAGGTAAAAACCTATGTAATGAGCAAGTAAAGTGCTTTCTCTTCCGACCGCTTTTTAGCAGAATTTCGTAGCGATTGAAGTAGGAAATTTAGAGGTAGAATTTTTGAAAATTTTTCATAATTCCACTCAAGTGGTGATGTAAGCACCACCCATTTCACTAACCAATTGACAGGAAAATTTGAAGGAGGAGCCTCAAAGAAACACATGAAAAGCATCTTCAATTATGGTAAGAAATGGCTCACATTGCAACTTTTGAGTTCCCTATCAAAGATCTAGGAGGAGTGACACAAATGCACATAATTCCCCCATCTTCTCTACCAAATTTTCATGGTTTGACAAATGAAGATCCAGATACATTCTTATTTGAGTTTGAAATACTTTGTAGAGGATGTGATTATTGTACTAATGATCAGAGGTTGAAAATGTTTCCTCTTACTCTAAAAGGAGAAGTTCTCTGACGGTTCATGAGCCTAGGTGGGAACTGCATCCAAACATGGAAGGACATGAAGGACATATTCTTGAAGAAGTGCCAAGACTACTACAAATGCAATGAAGATATTTTCAATATGATACAAGGGAAAGATGAAATCTTGGAGGACTATGTGGAGCGATTTCGATACAACCTTCAAAAATCAAAGCATAAGTATTTGGAAAAAGAGATCTAATAAACACTCCTACTCAAAAGAATCAAAGATGAATTTTTAGAACTCTTAAATCTGATAGGAAAAGGTGATGTTTTTTAGTTATCATATGACGATGTTTGTGAATTGTGCATAAGGTATTGAAGAGGAATCTCCAAGGCTGGTTAGAATTCTAGAGAATTTTCTTCTTTCTTTTCCAAATCTGCTACAAGAAGAGGAGACATAAGAGCTAAAATCATGTTTTATTTGAAAATTTTAAAGTTGAATTTATTAGCTCTCTAAATTCAAAATTGGATGTTTTGCAGGTTCAGAAAAATCAAGAAATTGAAGAAGTGTTTTTCCCTCATTACCGAAAGGAGCATCCCATAGATAGATGTTCTTCCTTATCTATGATGGAAATAGCATATCAAAGAGATGAGGAAGCTACAATAAGGTCAAAACCATGGAAATCATGGCCTACAGGTATGGTTCAAAACACTTCCTCTCTATTCTCTTACTTGCATAATTCATTATGGAATACTCATGTGTTAGGGCAGCCATATCCATCTCAATTAACCACCACCAATCTTGTCTACAAGTTTGGCATGGTTCATATTATGATTGCATGACTACTCTCCCTCATCTTGTAGCGCAAACACATCCTCCATATTCTCCACCAGCTCTTCTACAATATCTTGCTTTCCTATCAAAAATATCCACTCAACCCAATCAACTACATCATGAAAATGATCCATTTCATACACAATTTCCTGTTCAACTCTTTCCACACCCTCACCATAATAAACCAGTACAACATGCTTATAGTATTGAACTGCAAAATTTACTCACCCCTCCTATCCATTCTATCTCACATGCACCATTGGAGAAAACTCATATTGAGATTCAAAATGTTTCAAATCCAAAAATTGTAGAGGTTATGGAAAAAATGAGGTTTCTTCTAGTTTGCATCAACAAGCCGTTTTAAAATCTCAAGAACTTCATGATATGATGACTATGGGAAATCAAGAAAGTAAAGGATATATTGAAGATTGGTTTCATACCCTAATATTTATTAACATGCATTTTTCAAATTTGGGTATGTACATACTTGAAGCCTTATTTCAAAAATGGTTCCACTAGAAGTACTCTTATATGTAATCATATTCATTTTTCAAATTAGAGTAGGTTAGTGTAAAAAAATAAATAAAAATAAATAAATAAGGACATAAATAAATACATTTCGTTTTTATGTAAAAATAGTTGTTTTTGTTGCAACACGCTGCGGAAATCAACATCAGTCATAAATGTTTTAATTCATTTATGTATGTATATGAATTATAATGGAAATAACAATTCTACAAACACTCATATTCATTTTCATCACCGATTTGAAAAAATGCTTGAATATCATTTTTTTTGGCTTGTGGGATTGATGAAATTTCTGAAAATAGAGTCGGGACAATCATGTTTTGAAGTGCCAAAAGGGAATATTTTTAAACCTTGTTTCTATCCTAAGTATCCCTTGATTTCTACTTTCCAACCCAATTTGAATCTCTCAATTTTGATTTGAAACAAAAACGTTATAACCAAAATATTGACAGGGTGTCTAGTAGGCAGCTTAGGAACAAAGTTGGGATAGTAAGTTTTTGGAGGCCTAAATGACTATATTTTTAAAACTTATTTCTATCCTAAGTATAACTTGATGTATAATTTCCAACCCAATTTGAATCACTCAATTTTGATTTGAAATGAAAAATTTATAACCAAAATGTTGATAGGGTGTCTCGCAATTAGCTCAAGAACAAAGTTGGGACAGTCAATGTTTGGAGTTCTGAATGACTATATTTTGAAAATATGCTTCTATGGTATATTCCCCCATGAATATAGTTTACAATAAAATTTTAATCACTCATTTTAGATATAGTATGAGAAAGTTATGGCCAAAATATTGACTGTCTATTGTAAATCAACACTTAAAACTCTGTTTTTTCGGTTGTTCACTAGAGTATTTGACCCATCAATTTTTTTTGTTTTCAAAACATATTTATATTGGAGATAAATAAATGAATATAATTTCATTTCCAATTTTAATCATTCCAATCTGTTATCAAATGAAAAAGATATGCTTAAATATCCATTGTTGTTCTAGGTGGGGAAATCGAAAATGACTCTGTTATGCAGGTTGTTCTAAGTAAAATTGACATATCATATCATGGAATTTTCAAAACTTGTTTCTATTGGTGATATAAATTTGAATTATCTCTCATTTGGCTTTTAAATCACTCGAATCAGACCAAAAATAAAGGAGTTGTGATTAAAACACTGTTGGTTAGTATGGTTGACCATTGCTCTCTCGCAGGTGACAAATAAATTTTACTTTATTATTTTTTTCCATGGATTTGTTTTACAGAGTAACTATTTGTTAGTTTTTTTCATAATTTTTGGATTAGGGGAGACTGATCACCTCTCTTTCTCCATGAATTAATGTTTTATTGTAGGTAGACACTCGATTTTTGTAGGTATTAGGAGAATATAGAAAGTCAGTTTATGGATGAGCGATTCTTGAAAGAAATTTTAATGAAACAAGAACATTTCATCCAATTCATTACCTAACGGATTCATCACAGAAGAAAGGAAGAATTGATTTCCATTTGAATATTCATGTCACTACTGCCAAAACATTTTTCCAAGAGCATTTTTTTCCATTGACAGATTGATATTTACTTAGGAAATAACATCATAATTGTTGTAAAATTTATTTATTTATATACTGGTTTTTTTAAATAAAGTGTTGTTTCTTTCTTTTTTTATTTCTCTTATGTTTTTTTTAATTTAGGTGTTACTTCCTTCAAATTGTAGTTTCCACTCCATTGATGATTGAGCAATGAGGACCCCACCATGCAAGTTTCAGTTGCAGAAGGCAATCCTTCGGCAACTTCATTTTTGTAAAAAGTTATTTCTTTTTAAACTATAAATATGATTGGTTTATGTGTTTTTCTCTGTTTGTTTTCTGCTATAAATATGATTGGTTTTCTCTGTTTTTATATAAATACAATTGCTTTTTCCTGTTTTTCTATTGTTTTTCTTTCTTCTGTATCATTGCCCTTCTGTTGTTTAGAGCAGTAGGGATGATTGATTTTCTGTGTTTTTTTCTCTCCCCATTTTCTTTTTTTGTTCCTTACAGGGAACAACACTTCTTCGTGTGTTGATTTGTTGTTCCTTATAGGGAGTAGTTGTTGTTCCCTAAAGGGAACAACATTTTTTTGTGTGTTGATTTGTTGTTCCCTACAGGGAAAATCACTTTTCCATGTGTTTTTGCTATTCTGTAAAGGGAACAACACTGTCTGCGAGTATTTTTTTTGTTCCTTGTAGGGAACAACACTTTTCACATGTGTTTTGCTTTGTCGTTCCCTATAGAGAACAGCGGTTGTTCCCTACACTTTTTCGTGTGTGTTTTTCTTTGATGTTCCCTACAGGGAACAACTGCGATTCCCTATAGAGAACAACGCTTTTCTCGTGTGTTTTTCTTTGTTGTTCCATATAGGGAACAACACTTTTCACATGTGTTTTTCTTTGTTATTCCCTGTATTGTTGTTCCCTATAGGGAACAACACTTTTCGCGTGTGTTTTTCTTTGTTTTTCCCTATAAATAATAACATTTTTCACATGTGTTTTTCTTTATTGTTCCCTACAAGGAACAGTTGTTGTTCCCTATAGGAAAAACACTTTTCGTGTGTGTTTTTCTTTGTTGTTCCCTATAGGGAATAACACTTTTCGCGTGTGTTTTTCTGTGATGTTCCCTACAGGGAACAACACCTTTTGTGTGTGTTTCTCTTTGTTGTTTCCTATAGGAAACACCACTTTTTGTGTGTGTTTTTCTTTGTTGTTCCCTACAAGGAACACTTTTTGCGTGTGTTTTTCTTTGTTGTTCCCTACAAGGAACAACACTTTTTGCGTGTGGTTTTCTTTGTTGTTCCCTACATGGGACCGTTGTTGTTCCCTATAAGGAACAACACTTTTCTTATGTGTTTTTCTTTGGTACTCCCTATAGGGAACAACTGTTGTTCCCTCTAGTGAACAAAACTTTTCGAGTTTTGTTGTTCCCTTAAGGGAACAACACTTTTTAGAGTTTTGTTGTTCCCTCCAAGGAACATCATTTGTAGAGATTTTGCTGTTCGCTCTAGGGAACAACTCTTTTTTTGAATGTTTTTTGAGTTTTTTTTGTTCCCTCCAAGGAACATCATTTGTAGAGATTTTGCTGTTCGCTCTAGGGAACAACTCTTTTTTTGAGTGTTTTTTGAGTTTTTGTTGTTCCCTCAAGGGAACAACACTTTTATAGTGTTTTTGTTGTTCCCTTTTTGGAACAACATTTTTTCTTCTTGTGAAGTTTTGTGTGTTGTGAATAACACCTCCTTCCTTTTGTGGGATTATTCCTAGTTCATCTCAACCACATTTTACTGATTCCCTTTCATAGCATGAAGTACACTACTTTTGTGAGGACAAGAATTGTGGATTCTATTGAACTGAATTAATATCATTCCTGTTATGATGTTTAATAGGACAACTCCTTGATGATAGATTCTTTTCAAAAGGGACACAATTATTTATATACTACTTTACTCCATCGTTTTTTGTTGTACATGATACTGATTGATCATCTTAATACCATGCTGGTTCCACCCTTCCTGGTTATAATCTTCTCCATCTGTAATAAATGAAATTATGGATAATTTTTTTTTCTATTGACATGTTCATCTTCTTCCATCATCCCTACTCTTAACGAGTACTGAGCCTCCCTCTATTTATCATAAAAATGTGTAATAACAACAAAATTTTTCCTACAGATAGAGGATAGGGGGTCTCATCAAGAGCCAGCCTAACATGTTCATAAGGATGTAGTGAAGTGACATTCCCACTATGGCCACCACACCAGGGTTATGATCCATTGGATAGCCAAAATATCCTTGGAACAGGAGGCCTCATCATGAGCCGATCTGATCACTTTTACTACATCCCAATGGATGGTAATGTGGTTATCTGGTTACCATGTCAGCACACTGATCTCTTCTGTAGAAAAACACTGGAACTCTCCATTTATAAATTGAGGAACCTAGCTCATATGGGTTAAAATGCAACCCTGTCGAGGCTATGGATGCATGCTAGTAGTAGTGGCTCTGCTTATGGTATTGAAATTATATCTTATCGTTAATTATTACTATAATACCCTTTTCTTATTCTCTCTTTTTATCAAAGAAGTTATTTCCTTAATTTTTCACTGTTTTGAACCTTTACACATGAGAAATTGTTTTCCGATCAATCGCATCATTCTCGGCTAGAATACTTCCAGCAAAGCATCTTTTTGGCATATTGTTGTCCTTTTTCTTTTTCGCATAACTTATCATCATTCGAAAATTTCCTATCTATTATTCATAACTATCTCCGCTCACATTATAACCATACATCTTGTCGTCCTGTTATTGATATGTGTACTTTGCTTCATTTACTGTCGTATTGTTCATTCCCTTGCCTTGCCATCAAAACAACATTTTTCCTATGCTTTATGGTCATGAACACCCTTTTCCAACTGGAGGGGGAAGGTATGCATTATGGGATAGCATGAAAGATAATTACTGCACTCTACCATAACTTGTTGATTGAACAAAATATTAGTATTGCATTTATAAAAAAGTTTTTCTGATTGGTATTTTTACATACGACTTATCTGTTGCTGTTCAAAACTAAAACTATGGATTCAAGAAATTTGCATGTAAAATAATGATTTGTTTATAGGAGAATAACAGGTATGGCGAGAAACTCTATTCGCAGTAAGGCCACACTATTGAAACTAACATAAGAGGCTTGAGAAACTCGCAAACATGAACAATTGTTCAGACATGATGTGCTTGCTTGGATTCCACCTTTTGCATCACTTTTAGCATCAACTCAGCCTACATCAGCTTCAACAAATGTTAGTCCATACATGTCATTCCACATTTTTTCCGAGGTAAAACTTGAGGTAAAATATCATAAGTTTCTAATTTATTGAAAATTTAGGAAACTTTCATGAAAATCCATTGAGCGTTATTTATCATCATTCATTCCACATCTTTACCACTTCTCATTTTTCAGAGACATATCATTTTTCAATTTGGGGGAGTGTTACTTTGATTCATTTCTTTCTTATGACCATGCCATTAATATTCTTTATCATCCATTGAAATTCTTATTCATTCTCACCACCTCTCTGATTCCATGTTGTTTTACACCAAGCATAGATTTCAACAGTTGGTAGCAACCACCTTAATTTGTTTTCTAGCATTGCATGAGGGCATGCTAATTCTCTAGTTTGGGAGAGAAATTGCTACACATGATGGATGTTTTCTACTTTCTTTCTCATTTAAGGCATACAATTTCATTTTTATACAGTGCAGAAATTGATTTACGTATATCTTTAAAACTATGAATTGAATTCCTGTGATTTCTGGAAAACAAAAAGGTATCATTAAAATACACAAACCTAGATAATTTCAAGTTAAATTAGTTCATAAAATTTCAGAAATCATGCACTATCACCTACAACCATTTTTTTTATATATCATGATCCATGCATCAAAACAATATGATTTTTGAATCATAGAAGCATTAATATAGTAGACATCTACTTGCAAAATTTCAAGAAAATCTAGTTTGTAGTTTTTGAGAAAATGGTTAATGAAGTTTGTTGTTACTTATATCATATTTTGCTGCAACTTCATATACATATAGTTGAACATCAATGTAAAAATTGTTACGCCTTCATCAACATTTCTAAAATTGAATATTCATTATTTGAGGAAGAATTCATTTGTTCCATCAATTTCATGACTTAGGATGAACATTTTTTTTTATATAGCTTGGTTAATATAGAGGCTTTGGGTTGCGTGAGGACATGCAATATATTCAGTTTGGGGGTGTATTGGGCCACTAATATGTCATTATTATTTCACTTTTAAACACCTATTTCGCCCATTTCTACCCTTCTTTATCACGCCATTTATCGTGCTTTATCATATAATTCCATTTTATAATTATTTATGCTCTTATGGATAAATATTATTTCTTCTCCTTTATTTTTAATAAATTGATGATTATTATGGATTATTTACCAATGATGGTTTATTAATAAATTTGTTGTAACATCACTCACCATTTTAGCCTCCAAGATATTTTCTAGATTACAGATTTGATCTCCAACTCATCATTAAATATTCCAACTCAGAAATTCGCCAAAATAATAAGTGACAATATTGGATTGGACATTTCGGGAAAATGGAGAAGAATATAGAAAATCTGAAACATGGGTTTTATTCAGAACGAACCAAATTAGTTTTGTAGTTAGCAATTTTTCCAAATTCCATCCGTATTAAGAGAAAAAAAAGGTTCTCTGAAGACATTTTTCTCAGATTCGCTGTTACGACCGGTTTCCAAATTATCTTAGTTGCAATACCAAATTCGACCCATTCTAGTTGAATGCTGATGGAAAGATATTTCAGATATGATGTTGTTGATAAATTTCTTGTGAACAATCTAATTTTGTTATGAGAATCATTTTGTAACCATATATGTTGTAACTTCTTTCTGCCTTCTGTGTATTTAAATGAGAACAAAGATCAAAGAGGGACATTATTATAGATTATTAGAAATAGATTAAATAGGAATGATAGGATAGTAGGATAGAATGGAAAGATTTATCTTTTCGCTTGGGACCTCAATTGTAATTTCAATATACAGAATGTGCTTTTGAATAACACGGTCGTATTGTAATGAGGATTGAATTCAATGGTTAATACATAATCTACATTGTTGTTCATTCGTATTCTCTGAAGTAGCTTAGCAGTATCCATTGGTGGCTAGGGCTCGGCCTCTGGTAGATCAAACTGCTATCCTCCGTGTTATATCTTTCTAATTCATGCGAGTCTAATTGGTTTGATGTTTTTCCATTTTCTGCTAAGTTTACCTTGTTTGATATCTTCTGATTTCCTGTGAGTTTACATTGCAGTTAGCCTACTTTCCTTTATTTTGATCTCATGTACTTCGCAACATTGCCATTTGATTTCATTTATGCTCACTGAAAGTTGAATTAATTATCAATTAAGACATTGATTTTTGGTTGATTACGATAAGAGTGGTTATTATAGAATCAGCTGAAAGAGATTGGTTAATGCTACTGAACTCTCGATTGACATCATTTCCATTTGAATTGCTTAATTGATATTGACTGTGATTTAGATAGAATCAGCTAGAAGAGATTGGTTAATGCTACTATGCTCTCAGTTGATGCTATTTTCAATTGAATTGCTTGCTTCAAATTTGATTATGGTTTTGCTTAAGATTAAGTCCTGATGCTTAGATGTATTATTTCCGTTAACAGTTGTAGCTTGAGTTTTATAAATGCATCAATTTACTCTTGTACCAAGTTTTATAATTCAACTTAAAAAGCATTACTCTCTGCATTTATATCTTGCACATATTGTGTACACTCTTGAAACAAAAAGACTTACCCAGGTTGATAATTAATGTGAGGCAATTAGGAGTTTTAAAGGACACCTTTTAGCACCCAAAACCTACTTGCTTCTATTTCCTTTTAGTATGTCCTTTGCTTGCTTGTTTTCTTTCTTGCTATGCACCCGTAAGATTAGTTTCACATGAAACTGTGTTTGGTTCTTGAGACAAGAAGGGTGAAACACAAGAGAACTTGTAAAACTATCAACTTTGGTTATCTCTTTGCCCCTTTATTTATGAAGAGCTTGCATTTCTTCAGTTAACGATATCCTGATGGAAAATATGTCTTGTTCAAAGTGAGTCTTGGTGAAAACACAACGCTTGCACTTTTAACAAGTATCGCCTACTCTATTCAATTTTCTATATTCGGTTAATCCTGGTCAACTCAGTCAAGTAGAGTAATGTGAGGGGGGAGACCCTAACAAGTATTTCAGAGGTATATATAAAAAAATTCTCTAAAGGGACAACCTCTTCTGCTCTAAATAAGTCAGGATCCCTCTTCCACCTCTTGAAATAAGTAAGTGCCTATGTACAGTTCTCTAAAAAATGAAAATAATAATAATAATAATAATAATAATAATAAAATAAACGTGAAATAATAGAAAGGCTTCCTGCACAGAGAGGTGAAGCAAGTAACTTCTTCAGGGTACTATCTAGGCTCGCTAGTCACAGAGCAATGCTTATGTTCTTGAAGTGACTCTATCAGGGTACTGTCTAGGCCTACTCGAAGTGGAGTGACACCAGAGATGAAACTAAAAATTTGACAGTCTATATTACTTTTGTATCAATATACCCCTCATCTACAACAAAAACAACTCAATTGACTTGGCTTGGTATGTGTCTTGAGCGATCAAGAAAATGGTAGGGCCTGTAACTTGAACTCAAGCTAGTGAGGGAACCATGGTGATCAAAGAATTGAACAATAGATCGGGAGGAGTTAGACTCACTTTACACGAGACAAGTTCCATACAGAGAGCTAGATTTCTACTAGTGTGTCACCAATGTTGTAGCAGCTACAACCACCATCCAAAAATTTTCCTTCGCTTCAGTTTGTAACCTCCCTACTAAAATCTCAACAACTTGTCTTGCACTTCCCAGGTACTTATGCTTTCATTTGAGTTTATCTTTTTCTTTACATATTGTGATGATTATTTTATTTGCTATCCAACCACAAGATGACCCCCCATGATTTGGTTGTAATCTAGTTCTTACACTGCCTTGACAATCTACGCAATCCTAGAGGGCAACCAACCTTGCTCTCGAGAATTGTGCATTTCAGCCCAGCAGTGAGATTTGGCTCCAAAACTGTGAAAACACAACTTTTCTTTGGCTAGGAAACTGTGTAGAGCATGAGAGACAACGAGAGTCACTCAGCCCAAGAACTACGTAGAACCATTCCCTCGGCTGCTATCTGATGCATGTGCCAATAGCTTGCCTGATTCTCTCCAGAACTGTGCAATTTCTCCATGCATGCATGGAAGCCCTTCCTACAAAAGAAAAAAATAAATAATAAAAAAGTATCCCTAAAAAAAGGGATCTATTGTTAGTAATTCTATTTACTCGAGTTAATTTTGGAAACTTCAGCCACTTGTTGGCTTTTCCTAGATTTTTAGCATACGAGTCATAAACCCTAAATCGATAAAATGTATTTAAGGGATGCCACCAAAGCTCATTTTCACATTCGATCTTGGAGCTCTGGAATTCCTAAGCCATCTAGGAACCTTCAACACTATCAACAAAACTTGTCTGGGTAAGTTTTGCTTCTCAAGTCTTTTGCCGCTTTTTGTCTCGCTTTTGTTTCCTTGGCTTCTGTGAGTGTGTTTTTGCATGTTTTATTGAATGATGACTAGAATTTTGATTTTTTTATCTTGTAGAAGTGCTATTTCAAGTTTGGAATTTACTTTCTTAAGTGTCGCATGCATAACCTCATTTTTTCACTAACAGTCATCGTCATGATGACTCTCCTCACAAGCTTCGTTGTTCATCTGTTTGACTTATTCATACATTTTTTTATTGCATGGAACACCATTCACTCATATATGCACCATCCTTCACTCATGCATTCATATATGCTCATTTATAAGTTTCCCTTGTGAAGATATGGGTTTCCTTGGCCCGAATCTAGCTCTTCTTGGTAGGCACTACGCATTTCTACATCTCAAGGATCTGCCTTGGCTCCAGGAATTGCGCAAAAGCTTCCAATCACTGGATCAAGGTATGCTTTGTGGAGTTCTAGGAGATAGTCCCAGAGTCTTGCCCATTGGGATTGTGCAATGCACAGTCCCATCTAGCATTAAGCTAGACTGAACTGTGCATTGCACAGTTCTAGTCATCAACAAGAGACACTATATTGTACATTGGGTAGTTCCAATCATCAAAACCTCTCTGTTGGCTTGTTGGGGCCTAACCCAAATTTGGACGTGATTTAGCCAAAACAATCTAGGTACTATTGGCCCTTTTGGCAACATTCTGTGGAGCACGGATAGAGGTCTCACCTGAAGTAGTGTGGGAGGGTGCTAGAACTAGGTGTCTGCACGTTGGGGATGTTTGAGGAGTTCAAGTGGTCCGCGGTTTGACCCTACGTGCACGTTGCTACACACACTTCCCTGTACCTTGCAGCCTGAGATACTACCTTCGTGCAACCCTACTCGGGGGCCGAACAATGTTATTACCCAATTCCTTACTAATTATCCAATATTAGCTGATTAACTTAGCTTATTTGTATGCCTTCAATTATACTTAACAATATTCACAATTCATACAATTGCGCGCAGTACATAAACAATATAATTTCAAATAATATCAAAAATGTAATAACTTAGAACAGATGCACAGAATTGGTAAAAAAACCTTTCTTTATCAATCTATTCTCTGGTTACAGACTCAACTCTACCCTGCGCACTCAACTGCAGGGGTCTGCGCACTCAATTGTGGACTCTACTAGGCCTTTGCGCACTTAGCTACAGAGCCTCTTCCTACTCCTATGACCTAAGACACACTTAGATTATTCTTCTATGCTTCCCTATCTCCTTTTATCTATTTGATTCTATCCTCCTCCCTTTACAACTTAGAGCCTCGCCCTATTTATACAATCCCATGGTCCGTTGACCATGGGTAGGCTGACATTAAATTCAAACTTAGGGTAGGCAACCCTATGACTCTAACATATATTTCGCACTCGTAATTCGCGAAGCGTTACAATAATATATCTCAAAACTTGAGCTTTGAGCCCCAAAACATTGTATTGGGGGATTCCATGCCCAACAGGCCCCCAACACAAACATTGTGACTCGCCCTCGAGTCACTCTTTCGGTGTGGCGATCTTGGCACGAAGTCCCTCTGATTGGACTCGAATGGTCCCAATGTACGCACCACACTAAGCTGCTACTTGTTGAACCTACTGCATATGTTCTTTTGAGACCTATGTGTCCAGCATGCTGCCCTGCATCTGTGTATGCATCCCCTTAATGTGTGTGAGCTTCCCTTCAATATTCATCATGATTATGAAGGCCTCATTAATCTATGGTTGAATGCACGATTGGAGAACTGCTTCCTTATGGCACTCCACGTCCACCTGCTCCTTTAATGCCTTTTCCTGTTGCATCCTCATGAGCCACTAAGTGAGGACTACTATTTGTGTAGTTCCTCTGATGCTGTCATGTTGCTACTATAGTTCACATGCCTCTGTCTCCAGGCGCTAGATGTTGGGGTCCTCCTACAAAGTCATGAGGACCTCAAGTTCCTATTCCAAAGTGTTGGTACAGTCACACACTACACCTCCAATTTCCTCCAACCCTACTATGGTAGCACTAGTGTGTTGTTCTCGGACTTCCGGTGGAGTGGAAGGCTACGCCTTCAACCGTAGCTCGATGATCTGAGGATTCAGCTCCAGCTGAACTTTTGTCATCACTTCTCTGGCCTCACAGACTCTAGTTGCCAATATGTGGATCCACACTTCTACCGGTAGATCTACTATGATGGCCATCTCAGGGACGCGTCGGCAAGCATCATCTACTATCTGCACCAACTGTTGATTCTGCGACACCAATTCATCGCACTGCAAGCTAAGTTGTTCTATTTTTATTTTCTGCTCGCTAAGAACTTGGATCGCACAGCTCTCCCTAGCCCGCAACTCTGCCTTTATCCCAACCTATAACAGATACATTGGTTCCCAAGGTAGGGCAGCTAGATTAAGGCCAAGGCCTTTCATCATGCTAATCAACAACCAATCCATCACATTGGATGACATTATAGATCCCTCTGGAAACATTATTGTATCTATCATCCTTGCATGCAACATGTCTTCTACTGCTAAAGTTCCTACTGCGACATGTGTTGACAGGGTATCTTCTTGAGGGGGTCGCACCTGTAACTCCTGCAGCTACGCCGTGAGGGCCACCAACATAGTCTGATGCTCCTGCATGAACTCCTAAAGTGCTTCACTTGTGACATCATAGACCATCTCATCGATGTCTTGGAGATCACCTTTGGTTAAGGTGATCGAGTTAATGGCCAACTTCGAGGCCTTGACCTTCTTCTTTGGACCTGATCTCTCTATGATGCATGGGCACTTTAACTGTGTGGACATTGCCCCTAGGCCCATGCTCCCTTCTTCTATTTTTGTTTCCTCTGCCTCCTGCCTTGAGGACAGTGCTTGGCCCTCATCTACCTGTGATGTTGCTACCTTTGTTGTCTATGCTATTGCTGCTGCTTCTGCAGCCCTTTTCTTCTCTACAGCTTTTTGTGCTGATTCTCACGCTGCCATAACCTTAGCTGCTGTTTTTTGGTTCCACCTTTTCTTTGCCAATTGAGTGACGTGCAACTTGGCATTGTCCTTTTTCTTCTGTTCTACTGCCTTTTCTAGTTCTACCAGATCCGAGGCGCACCATTTGGGGGGCCATGTCTCCAAGACAGTAAATATTGCATCATCAGTGGATACAAATGGTAGCTTCGTTTAATGCTTCACAGGATCCTTTTGCACCCTGATATGAATGTTGTG
This sequence comes from Pinus taeda, assembly GCA_000404065.3. Classification (NCBI taxonomy): domain Eukaryota; kingdom Viridiplantae; phylum Streptophyta; class Pinopsida; order Pinales; family Pinaceae; genus Pinus; species Pinus taeda. The sequence continues at coordinate 57,041 of APFE031668014.1, forward strand.
CATATTAGCTTTGAAGTCTGCAAAACTCTGCAGGCTATTGTGCACCATAGGTGACAGGCACAACCTCTGATTGATCCACATCAGGATGCTCACTTCCATGAGCACCGAAAAATTTTTGGCATCGCGAATCCGTTTCCTGTCCTTTGTGGCCTAGAGTGAAGCGTACTTTGCAGCCTTTCGTAACTCTCTATCAATGTTTAGGAATTGACTACCTCCAGCAGTTCTCCTGCTACTAGCAATATGGATAAGAGCAACCACGCATAGTGGAAGGTTTTACCTTGCTCTTGGGCTTCATGACAGTTTGTCAAAAATTCCTTGCAGAGGAATTCAGACCAGTTGAACTGGACCACCTCTACCCACTGCTCGGCCAGTGCGACCACCGGTGCTGGTACCTCATCGGCGTGACACTTCCTCATCACTTTGCTAGCCATGAGTTGGGTTGCTACACGCACCCCTTTATCCTTGATGCTGGATATGGCGTAGCCCCTCTTCTTCTTCTCTAGCTTATATTTCGCCTTCATGTCTTTTGTAAGAGCCATATTGCTACCTTTTCTAGCTATAGTCGTGGGGTCCTTTCCTTCATGGGGGAGCCGAGAAATATAGTGAATGAGGTCTCTTGTGATGCAAATAGGCTCCTCCAGCCATAGATACCCATCATGCACTAGGTAGAGCAGTTTCCTGATGACAAAAATGGTGATGGGTGCATGGTGGAAATGTGATACCCATAATAAGTGCAGCAATTTAGCCTTTCCCACACTGCGCAGCCATTTCCACGGCTCTAACATTATCACCACCCCCTCAGTATTATGCTTCATCAGAGTCATAGTCTCCAGATGAGGGAACTTCTCGCAGTCAGCGAGGTCCTAGTATTTGAACTTCATGGTTGGTACGCGGCCTAGGTGTGTGCCCTCAAATACAATGCCATCTGGGAGGAGTGGGGTCTGGAGTGAACTCTTTGTTTCTTCCAGATCCTTTGACACTTTGGTTTTCCCCTTCCACAGAGGGACATACACAGGCAGTTTTGTTACAGAGCATAATGGCTAGATATCTTCCTCCATGTCTTCATCTTCTTCTTCTACGGTGATCAGGGCCTGCAAGTCATATTCTTCCTCATTTGTTTATACTGTGACTACTTTCCCCTTGGCTGCCATGGTTAGTTTGTTGTGCCACAGATTCCTTGGGGAAACACGTACTAGACCCATTGCCTGTTTATCCTTCCTAGGCCTCAGTGTTTGCGGTGATTTGGGGATTTTTGTCACCACCACGGTGCCTTATGGAACATCCTCCACCATTTGGGTCTACACAGCCTCATCGGCAGGCACCTCTTAAATTCCCAACCCATCATTAGCGGCTTTCATCATCCCTAGGTTGTATTCTATCTCTCATGAACTTATGGGCTCAATTATCACTCGGTTCTTAGTGCTCTGTGCTCTACTTAAGCGCTCAATTCTCAAATGACCAAGTGTTGTTCACTGGCTAGCCCTCTGAGTTTTATAGTGCCTTTCAAATTTGAATTCGACCATTCCCCCCAATTTCGGACCATTAATTCTTTCTTGGCAGTAGATTTTCCCAAATCTTGCCCATAACTTGTGTCTTAAATACCCAACTCCCACTCCATTTGGCCTCAAATCGAACATCCCAGCATGAACAGTGACACCAACGGTCACTTCCCAGCCATCCCGCGTGGCAATGCAACCCTCCATGTGTAGTCGTGAACCTTGTGACATTCTAATTCTGTGTGAATTTCCAATACCGTGCAGCTCCCAGGTAAAATATTTTATATTCCCGTGCTCTCTTTCAGCTACCTGGAGTGCTAAGACTACTCTCCCTACAGCTAGTCAGGTGGTTGTACCACCTGTGCGAGACTCCATCCCGTCCTCCACCATGGTTCATAGAGAATCCTCATCGTTCATTGTGGTGATCAGCACCACACTTTACTACTTGGAATGTGCTACCCTGGACACTTCATTTTGTGACCTGCGGTCCAAGCCATGGAAGCAGACTAACCAATTCACGGTGATAGTCCTCCAACTTGTTAGTACGATCATACACATCTTGCCTTACCATTCCTAGTTTTTCGATGAGAAATGCTTCCTTCATTTCGTCTTCTAGCTTCTTGACCTCCGCGTCCATCAAAATGCTTTTCTCCCTTAGCCGTACCTAATTTTTTTCAAGTTCGCGAAGTCTAAAGTTACCCTGTCAAATTTTTTCCTCAAGTCTTATATGTTCTATTTCTCGTAGCTGTGTTATTTCTTCATTTCGGTCTACGCGGAATGTTGTATCTATGGGTGTTATTACGCTTGGATTCGGCTTCGCATGCGCCAAAAGGGTTACAGCCCCTGCTTCAAACTTTTACTTTGGAAGTGCTTGCACCATCAACATTTTTCACATGGTCCTATAAGCCCACATAATCGTTGATACACGTAGGTCCCAGTCGGTGCATCTCACATGGTGGACCATGTTCAGCACTTCGCACACCTTGTCAAAGGCTTGCCAGTGTATGATTTTTGTTGTGCTAGGTCTTATCATATTTCATTGTTCATGCACTTTCTATGCCTACTTCTGCATGTTCTTCATGTTTCCTATCATGATAGCGGTATGCATTCATGTGAGTTGCGTGCCATATGCCTGTACCCATTTGGAAAGGTGTGTGTGCAGGTTGTTTCATCCATCATGCCTGGCTTCCATCCGCATCTGAGGCTTCCCAAATCATACGCACATCATCTTTCTACATTCGCGCCAGCTCTCAATACTTCACTGATGCGTACCCCACCACCTTGCGGGCATAACGTGTAGTGCCCATTTCATAGCATCGAACCGCTGCTATTCTGGCATTGCGCTTTCAAATTTGTTTACGAATTCATCCACTGATGTCAACTCATCATGCATAGGCATATCCCTTACCTTTTTTCTCATGCAGCGCAGCGATCTTACCATCATGTTGCAATTGAGCGTGGTTACCTCATGTAGTCGGTTTTACCATTGTTCTGTTTCCCCATCCAAATCTGATGTGTAGGAGCTTTTTCGCTCCCACAAAATCCTGTAATCGACTATAGGATTAACCTAATCTTATTCTTGAGTAATGCGGGCCTACCCATGCGCTCCCATGTCTGCTTTGGCAGCACATTCATGTCTGATCCTAGATCCAAAATTACTTGATCCACTTCATACTCCCCGATTTGCGCAGTCAATCTCATTTCCCTTCCTATTCGCGATGTGTGCTTTCCGAGATTCTAGAATACGTGTGGTTCTCCTGACCTAGTGCACCTAGTGATAAGCTCCTGCAGTCCCTTCACAGCCTTACTGTTGTGCAACAACTTCATACATGTCTCCAGAAAGGTAGTGATAATTGAAGGATCCATCTCCTGCTCTAGCTGATCCTTACTACTTGAAGTGGAGGCCTCCATGAAGCTCTTCTTAGCTTCCATGAATGTCTCCTTCGCGTGCTCCAAATCAAATTCAGGTTCCTTTGTAGGAGCCTTGCAAACCCACGCACTTTCTTCAGGCTGCTTACCTTTTTCATCTCCTATCAGGATACCACTTCGAAGCACGATGTTTACATTTGGGTCCTCTTCGCGCAGCTCAGACCTCGTCATTTGCAAATTCTAAGTCGGGGGAGGCTGGTGTATCCCTTTATCACGCAACCTCGCTATTATTATAGGGAATTCCTCCATCTCATGATCAAACTAAGTAAAATATAAACATGATGCTCTCGTCAGATTTGTAGAATCATGGGCATAATGCCTTGGCCCTCTGTAATTTTAACAAATCAGCTATCTGCGACCCCTTCCTAGTCCCATTCCACATCGACCTCGTCCGCGCCCCTCAAATCCAATGCGTGCCATTCCTGCATTTAGATCGAGGGCTTGCATTTCGGTCTGCACCCTATAGGCAAGAGTCTGACCCATCATCAGCTTGTAACTTCTACAGGTGTGCTCGTCATGGCCTATTGACTAGCAGAAATTATAGAACAATTGTTAGGACATCTATGTATACTTCTGTAATAGGTGACAGTTATCCGTAGCATTCTTTCCTCCTATCTAACAAATCACATACCATAATGTAGGTGTCGTGCTTATCCCTGCTTGTGCCTCTGGTCTCAATGGCATTAACCCTCCTGTCGCTCAGTAGTTTGTGAAGACTGGACAATGGTCCTTGTCATGCCCCTGGCCTTTGAATTTTATGCACCATACCTCCTCGCGCGCTTCTGGGTGAGTTGTCCTATCTTGTTTCAAAATATGCATTTCCAGACACAAATTTTGCAACTCCACATGGATTTGTTGGACTCCCAGGCTAGGATCTTGTATCGGGGTCTCGTGCAGTCTCATTACAATCTCCAAAGCTTCAGCCTGGGTGGATAACTTTTTTTGTGATAGCACCATCCTTAAATGCGATGGTAGTGACACTACAGACCATGTGCGGTGCTACCCATTTGTCAAGGTGATGTTGGCTTCGTGAATCATACTCTTCAATCTCTGATCCAGATCCCATGGGGTCTTGCCTAGAAGCATCGTGATTTCCTTAAACTCGATAATCGATTATCTTTGATTTTGGCCTGTTAAATTCCATGTTTAGTGTAGCCTGGATATCTACGATCCCTGCATTTTGATGGTCATTAGAATGCTTAATGTACCATGTTAGTGCACGATCCTGCAATGTGCTTAGCAGTGTTGCCTTCTTTATATTGTCATCTACGAATCCTTGCGCTTCCCATACAACTTTTACCACGAACCAAAATTGGTCCGGATCTTCATTCCCTACTCCTTTGAATACCAACAATTTTATCGCGCTTTCCATATTGAACTGTGGTGGTGGTGGAGGTGGTGTGGGCAGAGATGGAGGTGAAGATGGTGAGACTAGTGGTGGTGTAGGTGGAGTTGGTATGCGTGGAATTCACTGCATTATTAGACAGATCACACTTCTTGGTGAAACTTTTGCAAGCTCTTCCTCGCTTTCTCGCTGAGGCGAAATCAAGGGGCTATTTTCTATGTTTGTGCTACCTTAATTCTATAGATCCTCCCACTTCGCGTAGCCCCAAACATCAATTTATTCACATAACCCGCCTTTCACACAATAGCATTTTAATAAAGATTTAATGTACTTACCTCGCAGTCCTTTGAGGAAGCGTCGTTCCACCTCATTGTAGCTGACTGTCATGTCTACTGTGAACTCAATGATAAATCCTCCCATAATTCGATCGAACCAATGGTCCATAGCACGTGCGATCTTCTCTTCTGATGCTTCTAGTTTGTGCACCAATTTTGGAGCCCACACAATTGGTTTGTCAAGCCTACACCTTCCCTAACTATCTGCTAACTTCACGATCCACTCATACAACTCACAGGGGAAGGATGCAAATAAAATTTTGTGGATTTCTGTATACATGTAGCATTCTAACCATTGTTCTTTTGATGCTTGCAGATTATTGTTTTCCTGCGCCACAAATTCGTGAATCTTTCTGTCGAACCACCCTTTAATTTCTTTCTTCATTGGATTCCAATGACATGACATTAGACATCTCTTATGCAGATCCCAATCCCGACAACGGAACCATTTGATGGCTTTTTGGGGCCTAACCTAGCCTCAGAGGTGATTTAGCCAAATAAATCCCAGTACTACTGGCCCTTCTAACAACATTCCACGGAGCGCGAATTGCGGTCTCACCCGAAGTAGTATAGGAGGGTGCTAGAACTAGGTTTTTTCACCTTGGGGATGTCTGAGGAGTTCACATGGTCTGCGGTTCAACCCTGCACGCACATCGCTACGCGCATTTCCCTGTACCTCGCAGCATGAGATATTGCCTTCATGCAACCCTTCTTGGAGGATGAACAATGTTATTACCCAAGTCCTTACTAATCATCCAATATTAGTTGATTAACTTAGCTTATTTGTATGCCTTCAGTTATACTTAACAATATTCACAATTCATACAAGTGCGCACAACAAATAAACAATATAATTGCAAATGATATCAAACATGTAATAAATCAGAACAGTTGCACATAATTGGTAACAAAACCTTTCTTTATTAATCTCTTCTCTGGTTACAGTCTCAACTCTACCCTACGCACTCAGCTGTAGGGGTCTGCGCACTTAGCTACGGACTCTACTAGGCCTTTGTGCACTCCGATGTAGAGCCTCTTCCTACTCTTACAACCCAAGACACTTATATTCTTCTTCTATGCTTCGCTATCTCCTTCTATCTATTTGATTCTATCCTCCTCCCTTTAGAACTTAGAGCCTCGCTCTATTTATACAATCCCATGGTCCATAGACCATGGGTAGGCTGACATTACATTCAAACCTAGGGTGGATAGCCCTATGAATCTAACATACATTTTGCGCCTACAATTCGAGGAGCTTTACAATAATATCTCTAAAAACTTGGGCTTTGAACACCAAAACATGTTGTGGGTGGATTCCATGCCCAAAACTTTCACTGGTAGTTGGGACTACGCAATGTATAGATCCACCTGACAATCCCTCGGCTTCGAAACTTAAAATTTTGCAATCTTGCCCAGCAATTTCCTAGTTTGTTGCATGATCGGTCCTTGAAGTTCTTTTGATTTCAGGCTAACGTTTGCATTCCATGAGTGTCCGCTCTGTCTCCACATACAACAATTGTTGAGAATGTTCTTAGCACTATAGGAAACATGGTTTCCGAGAGAGAATGATCAAAGGATACTATAGAGAGAAGCATAGGAGATGTAGTTGAACATGTATCAATGAACTTTCCAAACTATGTAGACACATAGTTGCTCATAGAAAAGCACATGAAGGTAACATGTCTTGTTGAGAATGTTCTTAGCACTATAGGAAACATGGTTTCCGAGAGAGAATGATCAAAGGATACTACAGAGAGAAGCATAGGAGATGTAGTTGAACATGTATCAATGAACTTGCCAAACTATGTAGACACATAGTTGCTCATAGAAAAGCACATGAAGGTAACATGTCAGGAAATAAATGACATATTTCTAGGTAGTTTCAAGGAAGATTTGGAATATTGATAGGTCTATGTCAATATCCACAAGTCAGGCTTGTATAGGGTTGCATGCAAGTACCCTACCTTCCCATGCATGAACATCACTCATTGGATTGTCTCACATACCGATCCTGAGATGATGACATTGAGCCATGCCAGTGGAACACATCCTGCCACCTTCAGGTCAGAAGATTATCATCAAATCTATAACTTAGCATAGCTGGTGAACCACATGGATGCACTCTTCTATACGCCCAACATAAATGTGAACACTAGAGACATCATGAAGTGTTGGGTAAAAGAGCCATTGAAGTTCATGGTGACAACCAACTAGATCTAAAAGACTAAGTCACTCGGAAAGGCCTACCAACTCTTCATCATCTTTGCATGCCATTTTATTGTCAAGAAATCATCAAGACCTTTCCGTAGAGTTGGGTGGTTGTGTTAAATCAGTTGGGAAATGAAGGAAGGTGATTCAACTAATCAGACATGTTGGCTCTTCAGCTAAAAGTGCATGTGTCTAATGCCCAGAATCCACCTAAGGATGAGAAAGGAGATTCTTCATGTCAGCATACCTTCTTGATGCAATCTATGCTCAGAAGTAGTTTCTTGGCATGGGTTCGACATGGACACCATTAGATGATGTTGTGAACATCTATTACAAGTTGCTCTCTGAGTGCAGCCACTTAGGATTCATGGCGAGGTTGTCTGACAACTTCATCACCCTAGTTTACAAGATGATATTCTAATAGGATCCACCTTGCATGTCCTGAGAAGTGATGCAGGGATTTCTTAACATTGCAGATTGGTATGCATCACCCAGTGGCACATTCATCAGGATGTTTAGTGGCAAGGAGCCCCCACATGTGATACCAAGGTTTGCCACAAATAAGATGGTCATGCAAGAGGTTTCCTATCACATCTCCATAGGGTTATCAACAGGACTGTACAGGAAGAAGAAGGCACCAAGGCCCGCTCCTCCTTTGCGGATTGGATTTTACAATATCTATAGCTTGAAGGATGTGGATGCCAAGGCCAAGGACTTGAAGAAGTTTGATTTTGGGACCAAGAGTTTCAATTTTTATGATCCCCACTACATATGCAAGAGCCACTGTACGAAGCTGTATTATCCATGGATCTATGGGGCATGTCATTAGCCAGAGGAAGACCCTTTGAGGTATTGCTACAAATCCTCTAGGATTAATGAACTAGTCAGCATGGCTATAGAATGGAAGGTATCACTGCAGGCAGTAACACCATAGGAAGCAACAACAATAGTTGCAGTGACAAGAAAACTAGTGCATGACAAAGTCAAGTGGAAGATTGTTGAGAACCTAGAGGTTGAGAAAAGCTACAAGTTCAGAGAATATCCTCTTTGTTGGGTGTGGAGGCTGATTATCTTCTATATTAAAAGGTATCACTGCATTGGACCCCATTTCCATTGCTGCCCGCAAAATATTCACTCTAGGGGGGTAAAATAGATGTAAAATTGCCTTGTAAAATGTTGTAATTTTGTAGTCAATCTAGGTCGTTCATTAGGTGGAGATTTGATGGTAGAAGTTACGTTTAATTTAGGGTTTTTTCCCTAGAAGGCAACCCCTTGCTATATATGAGGGAATTGTATTACGTCTATGTAGATATGTATTATGAATGAGGAAGAGAGAGGAGATTGAGAGTGAAGAAAGAATTACAGCAGATCTGATGTAGGTTGTATCTCTTCAGTTTTCTAGATAATATAAAAGGAAGGACTAGTTGTTTCTCCGTGGATGTAACCCAAACTAGGTGAACCACGTATCTCTATCTCTCTTGTTTTATGCGTTTTCTGTGTTTATATTCTTCAATATTTTATGTGTTCCATTGCTTTGTAATATATAATTTTCTAACAATTGGTATCAGAACCGAAGGTCTATTTGGCTTATAAACTCGCGAGAGAGAAGGGTTCCTGGTTCGAGTGGGAGCAATCGCAAAAGATGGTAGGTTTAGGGTTGAAAAAATTAACAGTCAAAACTACCAGCTATGGAGATGCGGATGGAAGATTATCTGTATCAGAGAGATCTATACCAACCATTGAGCGGGAAGGCAAAGAAGCCAACGAGTATGACAGACACATAATGAGATATTATCAACAGAAAGGCACTTGGAACAATGCGGCTGTACCTAGCGGCATTGGTAGTGTTTATTATTTAAAAGGAAATGACAACAGAGGGTTTAATGTCGACATTGGCCAAACTATATGAAAAACCCTCGGCCTCAAATAAGGTATCTCTTATGAAGCACTTATTTAATATGAAAAATTTAGATGGTGGATCTATTGCTAATCATTTAAATGAATTTAATACAGTTACTAGTCAATTAAGTTTTGTAGGGGTAACATTTGATGATGAAGTTAGGGCTCTGTTATTTTTGTGCTAATTGCCAGAAAGTTGGAATGGTTTAGTTATGCGCATTAGTAACTCTGTCTCTGGATCTAGTACTTTAAAGTTTGATTATGTTGTCGGTGCAATCCTTAGCGAGGAAATGTGACGGAAAATCTCCAGTGAGACATCAGGTAATGCTTTGATTACAGAGACTAGGGGAAGAAAAATCGAAAGAGGAAAGAGCCCTGGATAGCACAATAAGTCAAGGAAAGGCAGATCCAAGTCAAGATCGGGAATAGTGTGTTGCAATGTGGGAAGAAAGGACACATGAAGAAATACTGCAAGTCTTGAAAGGGAAAAGAAGGAGACGTGCAAAAATAAAATAATCATGAAGCAAATGTAACAGGTGATGTGTTGCAAGATGCTTTGATTCTTTCTTTAGAAAATATTATTGATGCCTGGGTGGTAGATTCATGGGCCTCATTGCATGCCACACCTGATAGGAAACATTTCATGATTATGTTCAAGGAGATTTTGGATAGGTTTGATTGGGTGATGATAAACCCTGTAAAATCATTGGAATGGGTATAGTTTTCATAAAATAGCAGAATGGAAATCAATGGTTATTAAAGGAGGTAAGGCATGTTCCAGATCTGAAGAAAAATCTTATTTCAATAGGGCAGTTGGGAGGTGAAGGCTGTGTGACTACTTTTACAGATAAAACTTGGAAGGTCACTAAAGGATCCCTAGTAATAGAAAAAGGAGAAAAGGTCGGTACATTGTATTTATGCAATGGTATTTCTAATTCTGTTAATGCTTTAACCTCTACAGTAGAAGATACATTATTTTGGCATCATAGGCTCGAGAACATGAGTGAGAAGGGGATGCAAATTCTTCACTTAAGAAATTTGCTGCCAGGTTTGAAGCATGTTGATTTAAAATTCTATGAGAATTGTGTTTATGGAAAATAGAAGAGAGTCAGATTCCTCAAAGTTGGGAAAGAAAAGAAGAGAAGAAAATTAGAGCTTGCACATACAGATGTATGGTGACCTGCTCAGGTATCATCTCTTGGTGGCTCTATGTTACTTTTATGGGGACCTGGATTTATTGTATTCAAGATAAATTTGATGTATTTGATACTTTCAAGAAATGGAAATCTTTGGTTGAAAATGAGACAGGAAAATGGTTGAAGTGTCTCAGATCAGAAAATGGAGGTGAATATTGCAACAAATATTTTGATATGGAATTCGTAGAGAGAAGATAGTTCCAGGAACACCACAAGAAAATGGTGTGTCAGAAAGGATGAATAGGATAATCATGGAGCGTGCCAGGTGCATGAGATTGCATGTCGGATTGTCTTTAAAATTTTGGGCAGATGTTGTAGATACTAATGTTTATCTAATAAATAGAGGGCCTTCAAGTTCCTTGGATGGTGGTATTCCAGAGGAGGCATGGACAGGTAAAAAGGCAAACTACTCTTTTTTAAAGACTTTTGGTTGTGAAGCCTTTTTCCACATTAATAAAGAAAATAGAACAAAGCTTGAGGAAAAATCAAATAAATGTACCTTTATTGGATATGGTGTTAATGATTTTGGTTATTACTTTTATGATTATGAAAAACAAAAAATATTAGGAGGAGAGATGTAATATTCAATGAAAAGGTTTTGTATAAAGATCAACTGCAGGAAAAGAAACAGGAAAAAGAAAACAAAGAATACACAGTGCTTGACGAGATCACAGAAAAAATGATGGTGTCTAAAAATCATAATGATCAACATCAAGAACAACAATTACAACAGCAACAAGAACCTCAAACACCTAGAAGTGGTGTTAGAAAATCTACCAGGATAAGTAGACTCCCTAAACAATACTCTCCTTCATTATATTATGTATTGTTGACTGATTCTGGTGAACCAGAATGTTATGAAGAAGCAGTATAGGTAGAAACCAGGAAGAAGTGGGAGCAAGCCATGAAAGAAGAGATGGAATCGTTAGCACATAACCAGACTAGGGACTTAGTCAGGTTGCCTGTAGGTAAAACAACATTGCAGAATAAATGGGTTTACAAGTTGAAGGAAGAAGATGGAGGTAGAAAAAAGTATAAATATAGACTTGTGGTGAAAGGGTTTGCACATAAAAAGGGTATAGAGTTTGATGAGATATTTTCTCCTATTGTTAAAATGACTTCAATTAGAACTATTTTAAGTCTAGTAGTAGCTGAATATTTGCATCTTGATCAGTTAGATGTAAACAACCTTTCTCCATGGTGATTTGGAGGAAGATATATATATGCAGCAACCAGAAGGATATGAGGTAAAAGGAAAGGAGAAACTAGTGTGCAAGTTGAAGAAGAGCTCGTATGGTTTAAAACAGGCTCCAAGGAAGTGGTATCTAAAATTTTACAAGTTTATGTCTCAACAAGGTTATACTATATGTCACTCTAATCATTGTGTTTGTCTCAAAAGGGAAAATGATGGAAACTATATTATATTGTTATTGTATGTAGATGACATGCTTGTTGTAGGTTCTAACATGTAGGAAATAAATGTGCTCAAAAGAAAATTGGCAAACTCATTTGCAATGAAGGATTTGGGTGTTGCAAAATAAATCCTTGGTATGAGAATAACTAGAGGTAGGAAGAATCACAAGTTAACATTATCTCAAACTGAGTACATAGAAAAGGTGTTGAAAAGGTTTAATATGCAGATGCAAAACTAGTTAGTATACCTTTTTCTAGCCATTTCAAATTAAGTAAGGAAGAGTGTCACAAGACTCAGGAAGAAATGGCTCATATGTCTAAAGTTCCATATGCATAAGCAGTTGGAAGCTTAATGTATGCAATGGTCAGCACAAGGCTTGATATTGCACATGCAGTGGGAGTTGTAAGAAGGTACATGAACAATCTAGGAAAAGAACATTGGATGGCAGTGAAGTGGATTCTCAGGTATTTGGGAGGTACCAAAAATCAAGCATTATGCTTTGGTGGTTCAAACATTGCTCTATAGGGATATGTTGATGTAGATATGGTGGGTGATAGAGATAACAAGAGGAGAACAACAAGGTATGTGTTTACTGTAGGTGGAACAACTGTCATTTGGGTCCCAAAACTGCTAAGTGTTGTTGCACTCTCAACAACAAAAGCAGAGTATGTTGCTACTATAAAGGCTAGTAAAGAAATGATTTGGTTACAAAGGATTCTAGATGAATTGGGTAAGAAGTAGGAGTTGGGTAGGTTATGTAGTGATAGCTAGAGTGCCATACACCTTTCAAATAACTCTGCATTTCATTCCAAGACTAAACATATATAGCTCAAGTACCATTTCATACAGTCAGTGTTGGAAGATGGATAGTTGAAGTTGGAAAAGATACACACTAACCAGAATCCTCTAGATATGTTAACAAAATTTGTAACAAGGGAGAAACTAAGAATCTTCTCAGTTTCAATTAGTCTTCAAGTATGATGAAGAAGATGAGAAATATCTAGGTCCAAAGTGGAGTCAATGTCCAGCAAATGAAGCAGTTATGGAGTTGCTATAATTAGTCTCCAAGTGGGAGATTGTTGGGTGTGGAGCCTAATTATCTTCTTTATTCAAAGGTATCACTACATTGGGCCCCATTCCATTGATGCCCATAAAATATTCACTGTAGGGGGGGTCCAGAGGGGTGGCTGTGACCTTTACGATCCCCCCCTTGCAAGGGGATCGGGGACAACACCCTCGAAGCTAAAAATAGATGTAAAATTGCCCTGTAAAATGTTGTAATTTCATAGTCAATCTGGCCCATTCCTTAGGCAAAGATCTGATGGTAGAAGTTTTATTTAATTTAGGTTTTTTTGCCATAGAACAAAACCTCTCGCTATATATGAGGGAATTGTATTGCGTCTATGTAGATATGTATTCTGAATGAGAAGGAGAGAGGAGATTGAGAGCGAAGAGGGAATTACAGTGGATCTGCTATAGGCTGTATCTCTTCAGTTTGCTGGATAATATAAAAGGAAGGACTGGTTGTTTCTCCCTGGACGTAGCCGAAACTAGGTGAACGACATATATCTATGTCTCTCTTGTTTTATGCATTTTCTGTGTTTATATTTCTGCAATATTTTATGTGTTCCATTTCTCTGTGACATATAATTTTCTAACACTCTTGTTTAGAAAGTAGCTTTTGAAATAGAGGCAAAGAGGCGATAATAAGAAAGTAGAGTAGAATGGAAGAAGAGAGAGAAGAAAAGGTTGGAGGATGCAAAGAGGAAGTTGCAGGAAACAAAGAAGAAGCTAAAAGAAGAACAAGAGTTAAGGAGGAGAGAAATGGAATAGAAGCAGAAAGAGGAACAAGAGGAAAGGAAAGGCGCAATGATAGAGAAAACTATGCCTATACAAGTTGAGGAATAAAAGTAGTCAGCCGATGAAGAAGAGGGTGAGTAGGTGTAGGTTTGAGAACTTACTCAACAGGTTGACCAGATGGTTGAAGCAAAAAATATGAAGCTAGAATAGGAGCCATAGAACCAAGACACTAATCTCATTCCAAGAGCATCTAAGGTCACACCTTAGTCTCTACCATCTCGAGAATGGGAACTAGTCCTAAGTAAGTAAGGAGAGGTTGTTCTCCTTGAGATGATCTAGGGATGGATATGTAAAATATGTCATTTGATGGGTCACAACAAAGGATTGTATAGGCACAAAGAAAGTAGATCTCAGATGATCACACACCACCTATGCACATAGAGGAAAGGGTGATCATGTCAAATGTTAGATGACATCCAGCTATCATGGCCAATGCTTCTAAGGTTTATGAAAAATCCACAATATCAATGGTCAAGTTCTTAATAGTAGAGAATGATCGAATGTCAAAGGACTTGTAAGAGGCCAGGAAGAGAACAAAGTAGTCTATAGTATCTGCTATGACAGAAATGAAGAAAGTAATACTTACTGAAGTATCAGCTCTTGATACCACCATGCAGGCATTTTATAGCATATTTGTCACCATGCACAAAGCAGTTGTCCATCTATATGGTTTTTAGCAACAGTGTGTGAACACAATCCATACACTCAAAGACATCCATGTTTCTATTACGCATGTGCAAGAATGGACAATGAGGCACAAAGAGACCCTCTTTACTTGTAGAAGATAATGAAGCCATAAGAAGAGCTAGACAAAGCCTAGATTCAGATGTTGATCTAAAACTATGACCAACTCCCTCCACTCATCACCAGCATTGAGGTTTCCTATGCATGGTTTCTCAATAGTTTGGATGTCGTAGTGAGGATAGAAAATATTCCTTTAATCGGATCACTCACTCAAGCCATGAAGAAGAACCAAGTCCTATTGGAGGTTGATAGGTACATAGAGAAGTTGATGCATGAGGCCACCAATGATGATTTGTAGCTGAGTGTGGTCAAAATGCAAAATTACATCGGTGGTCTAGCCACACTCAGGAAAATGTTGTGCATGCTTCAGGATGAGTTGGACAAAGGTTTCAGAACCATATACTCAAAAGCCATGGAGGCAAGAGGCCACTTCAAGAAAGACATCACCAAACAGTATGGGGGCACAATAGCGCACTACCAAGCTTGGTATCAGTTCATCACCGAAGACCATCAAGAGGATGTTGTTGAGCTGGTCTTTCCCCAAGACCCCAAGTGATGTTGTTTGTCTTGTTGGGATGAATCAAGCATCTTTTGTCCCACATGGGTATATGTGAAAACTGTATATTATTGTAAACATGTTGTAATTGAAATTCCAAGTGTCACTAGTGGAATGTGAACAGTCACTATATAATTTGAAGAGTCATGAGGGTAGTGAAAGAGTCAAAGGGGAATGTCAATGGGCCACTCCACCCTTTGTAATATATAGAACCTCATAACTCATAGTGGAGGCCTTTGGGAGCCAAGTTTTTGGCTAGGAATTGCTTAAAGAAGGCTTGGAGAGTATTATGACGAGCCTTGGCTTCTCCACAATGTAGAGAAAGTACATATATTTGGAGGAGTAGGTGGTGTCAATTATAACGTTCCACTATTGGGGCTAGTGGTTGTCAATGATGTATGTATGGATGGAACTTTCACTTAATAATATACAAAAAATCCAAAAAGTTTTCAAGCATATGATGTTATTATAGTTGGACTATTATGGTTTCTTTAGCAATGTATGTTATTTAACTTACACATTTGTGTATGAACTATTTTTTTATGTAATTGTATGAATCTTGTTGCAGACATGTTATTGGATTCACCTGTCACTTTGGTTTGTGGACTATTCCACTTTCTAGCTTGTGATGTCATTACACTCATTTGTTCCTTTCAAGTTGTGTACTATTACATGCTTCTAAGGGAAAAACTTCCTCCCCCCCCATGTCTTAGAACCCCCATGCATCTCCTTGACTCGCTACAAGATCACACACTTTCTTCTGACAAAGTTATCACACTTACCTGTGCATGCTACTGCGATCAAGGCGGTACTTTACTACCCACTATTGGGACTCCTACTCCAAATGGTCCGAGGTCTAATTGGGACTTCTTACTTGGGAGATCCCATGACATGTTGGCAGGTCCAACATCATCAACAATTTATTATAAGAAAAGAGCAAGGAAGAAAGGTATGAACTTTCATTTCAAAGCTCCAAAAAGGATGAAGAAATATTACTATTTGGATGAAACACCTTTATTCAAAATGTACTATCCGTGGATTCATTAGTGGAACTAAAACCAAAAATAAAATAGAGTACTAAAATAGATTTGAGATCTAATTTATTGAGTCAAACATTGTCAAACTTATAGGTAATCTTAGGCCCTAGATCTGTCTCAATTTTGACCTTATTTACATCATTTCTCTATGTCCTTAAGAGGTCAAAACCAAACCCTTGTAGATTTTGATGTTCGTTGGTATCAAATGCATTTAATTCAATTTATTTTTCACTGGCATCTAGGGCTTGTGAGAGATAAAGGCATTTTTTTATGTTTTAGGTGCTACCAATGGATAAGGAAGGTGCTTGATCTCTCATATAAATAAGATAAGAAGTTTAGGATTAGATTAGAGTTTAAAACAATTTTACATGCATTCTTAGCCATAAATAGGCTAGACATATTAGCATATGAAGATAAAAATGTAGCCTAGATTGATTGAAAGAAAAATATTCCGAATTTTTTTCTTAAATATTTATTAGTCTTTATTAAAATAGAATTGTAATAAATTATTTATTTTTATTAAATTGTTTAATCTTAATCGAAAGTTAATAGGATCAAATACACATAAAATATACACTTAGTCAAAAAAATAATCATGTTTCCAGTGTGTTTACAGGCCACCGGCCTATTACAGAAACCTATAGAACCAAGGTCCTTGACACTATTTGGTTGAGAGAGGAGGAAGCCTTAATAAAATAAGAATTCCTACCAAAAAATTACTATAGGTTCCAACCTGCCATCCATAGTCAGGTATGTCTAATCTTGAGCATATGAAAAGACTCACATCCTCCAACTATCAAGGAAACTGAAACACAAATGCATCTAACTAGTGCTACTGTAGAAAATTGCACTGGATGAGGTGGTAGTTTCTTTATAGAAAGCTTAAAAATTGTAATAGGCCACACCCCAAGGGTAAAATAACAAGAACTATCATGGATGGAAAAAAACTAATGTTATGCTACCCTAATCTAATTTTTCCAATAGATTTGATCTAGGCATCCCTTTCATTCATCAAAAGGCATGAAATAATATCATATGTCAGAGATTAGTGTATTAGCTAGACTGTTGACAACAATAATTGATGAGTTTCCAACCATTGTTATGTTTGTTATTGAAAATCAAGCCAGGAAAATTGTTGTAGGGTTATTTCTAGCACATTTTAGAGTTCACAACTTGTAAACAACTTCCTATTATAGGAAGAACTTCCTAATTGAGCATGTTTGACCTTCCAACATATGCATGTGTGCTATACCAAATAGAAAGTAGTAAATTGGATTAGGATTTGTGCATTGATGATGTCGATTCATGGGGTTTTCCATGCTTTTAACCTGACATTGCCTATATTTTTGATGGAGAAGTGATCTAGAGAAGGTTTGGGAATCATGATTGTTGAACAATAATGTTATTGTGGAAGAGAAAATTTATGGTGACAAATTTTTCATGATAGTTTTGCAATAGTAATCCCATCATTTGCATTCTACAATCCTCATAAGATATGTCTTAACTTCTTTTGGGCTTGTTTGAGGATTTGAAATAGTAGACAACACTTTATTCCCAGGTTTATTTTTAGCATATTAGGTAGCAATATCAGTGGGCATGGGTGTATTGAGAAGCATTATTTACAGCCCGTTGGTGATTTATTTTTCGAAAATATCAAGTCACTCAGAATTAGCTCTACATGCAGAAGTTACTAGTCCTATTTGATCGTTTTTCCCTCATGTTTTAGTGAGAAAAATACAATCCTGCAAGGAAATCATATCATAAAAAGTGTCTATAGAGGACCATCTATAACCATTATAATTCCAACAACCAATGTAAATAAAATTCCTTCCTCCCCCCACCCTACTTGACCTGAAAAGACCTTCATTTAGAAGCCCCAACATGTAGAAGGAGAGTCTTTCCTAAGATCACAAGTATTGTCTTCTTTCCTGTTTGTTACTAGTCATTCTTTGGCTAACTTGAATTCTTCTACTTGCAATGTTGTAATATTGACATCCAGAAAAATCTTGTTGGGTAGTGAAGCAGGATGGTTCTTGGATTTTCATTTTGATGGGGAGAACCAATTGATGTTGGTAGAGGCTATTGCTCTTCAATTCATTTCTAGGTTGATGTCTCAAATCAATGATGTCATGGATGAAAGAAATGCTTATCTACAGATGATTTGAAGAAAAAGAGGCAAGGCCATAGACTCTTAAGATTGAATTCCTTAGTGGATTGGAGCCTCTCTTATATATACTTGGATTGCACCACAACCTACACAATCAAGGGAACCTTCTTCCATTCTACCACTTGGACCTGAGATTTAAGGTCAACAACTTGTTTATGTAGGAATTTTTTGATGGGGCATTGCCTCATTGTTCCAATTTTCCTACTATGAAATAACTTAGGCTGCCTATATTTGACATCAACCTCGTCTTTACGGAGGTTTCCCATTCCTTAGCCTATCACAACTTCTCTTACGCAAACTTTCTTTGTACCACAACCTCCAAAATCAGAGGATCCTTATTCACTTTACCACATGGACTGAGGGTTAATGCTCATCAACTTGTTTATGCAGGAATTATTGATGGGTTACTACCTCATTTTTCCAATTTCCTGCTCCAAAATATCTTAGGCTACTTTTCTTTGATAATAGACTTCTATTTATGGAGGTTTTCCATCCCTTAAGGGTGGACTGGAGGTGTCAGTTTCGAAATGTTTTATTTGTTGATAGAGTTGTTTGTTTCCAACTTCGATTTCTCAAGCTTGTTCTCTAGTTTGATTTTCTTGTTCCTCTTGAGTTTATTGACTTGATTCATGAGGGTCTTCATCCCACAGTGGAACTTCCTTTGTTAGGTTAAACAAAAACGGAGTGGTATATGTGATATAGTTTTTTGTATCATTTGTGTTTTAAATTTTTGCATGTATTGGTGTCAAATCTATTTTAAATTGTTGATACACAAGTCATTGATATTCACTTTGCACTAGTTTCAATATATTTTAGCTTTTAACCTTAAAGATGCGGCATTTGGTTGTATAAGATGCATGAGGTACACACTATAGGTCCATGTACCATTTTTATTCCACACATGTTGATTCTACAAAGTCTTGCATAATTTGTTGATATATAGGCCCTACACATTTACCTAGCATTCTTTGTTACACCTTGCACTTTTTCTTTGATATTATTTGAAGTTGAGGCCTATGATGTATCAGATGCATAAAATTGAGGTGTTTCCTTTCTCTTCAAATCTCGTATATCTTAACTTTCTTTTGATTATTCTTTCTTATAAAGTTTAGCTCAATTCTCCCCAATGATGCTGCTTAGATCTTATATTCTTGGTGAGATATTGCCCTAGATTTCTTTGTTCTTATGTTGAGTAAAGAGAAAAAATTGTTTCTTGTATTTTTTTTTAGTGAGATATTAATATTCCTTTTGTATGCAGTTATTAGGGGTTGATGATGAAATGGATGAAGTGGGATGTAGAAGCTCCTTTAACAGGAAAAAACAATCTGGAGAAAAAGGTCACATTGATAGAAAAGCAAGGTGTGTTGCTCGCACGGCTTATATTATTAAGAATCAAAATGAATCTTTTTATTGTGATTTCCTAAAACAACCATCCAAAATCATTCATTAGAATATTGAATATGGATATGGCATAAACGGGTGGGTACCTCAAGGAGCAGTTGGAGGAAACATGTATTTGGCTATGCAAGTCAACCTATGTCATTTGTTTCAAGTGGCATAAATTATGGAATATGATTCTGTTGTTGTTGACACAATTGTTTCCTGTATAAGTGGAACTTAAGTGAGTTATAGTCCTATCCCAACTGGGAATTTCTACCAACAAAAAAGTTTTGGAAGCTCATCCAAGCTGGGTGGTTTTGAGGCTCATACAAAAGGATTTGGTTCTAGGTTGATGGAAAAAATGGGTTTTGTTGAGGGGGATGGTTTGGGGAAAGATGGGCAAGGTATTGTCCAAGATAGGTCTTCTTAGTTAGGAAGAAAAGCATAGCTTTTGGACATCTTGAATTTAAGTATTTAAAGAAAAAAAATGGATCATATAATTTATTCATCACAGAACGATAATATGAAACCATTCTTCTCAATGTCACCTCGATTTTCTACATTAAAATTGATTGAAGCATCAATATTGAAACCTAATTTATGCACTAAACCAATTATGCTTTTCTGGAAAGAGAATAAAAATATCACTTTAATATAAAATTATAACCAAGATATTTCACTCGAAATCTTTGAAGTTTACCTATTTTCACAAATATAAAGTCACGGATAACCCTACAAGACCTCTAGAGATCAAACCACGTACAAATATGATACCGATGTCATACAAAAGTTGTTACCCCCTGAAATGTTAAGCCAATTTAGGACATGAAATGATGAAAGTGTTATATGAAGAATTCATATCAAATAACAACTGATAGGCCTGCTATTCAGTTAGCTTCTCTGGTGCCCCCATGTTCTTCAACCTCGAAAATCATTCCCTGCCTTTCACTTTACCCTCAAAGTTTGGTATCAGGATATTCTTTGGGTCAGAGTTAACAAGATGTTCTGAGGAAGTGACAGGACCATTGTTTTGAGGTAGGGGTCATTGTTTCTTCTGATTCTTGTTAATCAACTGGTTCTTTTGATAATTGATCTATTGGTTACAGGGGATATTTAAATTTGCAACCATTTAAACATGTAATCTCCCTTCCTTTGATGTATATATTTTGGATTAAAAATACAAGCATGGAGTGTAAGGATGGTTCCAAGGCGGAGTTATGAGGTAGAGGTTTCCACAGAGGTGAAGTTTGGTTGATACTGCTACTTGATCCAAGAGTCCATCCAACGTTTCATCACACAATGCCAAGTTTTGATCCACTAAAATGTTAGTCATAGTTGGGAATGGGATACTCAGCTTTTGGATTCCTCTCAAATAGATCAGTCTTCAAGAAGTTGGATTCCTCTCACACACATATTAGTCTTCAAGGAGGCTTCAAGAAAATGCTACTCCAGTTCTTGGCTAAAAATCTTGGAAATTTTCAACACTCATATTAATACTACATCTATATCTCTTTGGGCTAACACCTTTGCCATGATAACCTGACGCCATAACCCCTAATCACCCGAATAGTCATCTCGACCATTCTTCACTCTATTTTGTCATATATTCAATCTCAATGGCATTCAATCACATATAAGTTCAGAACACTCGGTGAACAATCGGTGGCATTTCTCTCATGCCTTCACTATGAAATAATGTGCATCCTGATCGCATTCCAATCATAGATAAGTTTAGAACCCTCGGAAAACCCTCGTCGACATTTCTTTCATGCACTCACAAGCACGATAACACCACGACTCTTTTTTTTTTTTTTTGCTTTATCTACCCTTTTTTTATGTTCTTTTCCATAATACTCAATAAAAAATACCCTCAATTAAATATATTTATATATGGTATATAAAAACCCAATATCCCCTTATTATATAGTCAATATAATGTTTTATGATTTTTTTATTTTTTTCCCCAATATGAACACACGTGATATAGTATTACTTTGTCAGTGAAACCCCCGTGCTTAGGTAGAGATTTATTTGGTGATGGTTAGTGATGTCCAACCATGAGGTGAAATCACTGGTTGAGGATTGAGGTGGTTCTGAAAATAGAAGCCTTGCTTTGGTTTTGTTTGGTTATTTCCATGAGATCCCACATTCATTCTTGGAATATGGCACAGTGGTGATTGGTTGAAAGAGATATTTGATTCAGAGCAATCTATGGTCGGGTGGTACGTGGAAGTCCCTAACTTGGTTGTTTTTTCATATGTTAACAATAGCTCCTTTTGCTCTTGTAAATCATGAGTATTTATTCTTGTTATTATGTGGTTTTTATGGTTGTTCCATTGTTACTATTATTCTAGTTATATGCTTGTTACAAGCATGGTTTATGATAGAATTCAGTTATGGCTCTAACCATGTCTTGGTTAGTAAATGAATTTCTAATGAATGCATGACCTAATAGATGATTTTATAGCTATTACGAGAAGGCATTAATCATTCTTGTTGATTCTCAGATAAGTATGCTACCCCTATGTTTAGATGTGTATTTATGGCTTGTACATTACATGTTCATGATGTGTTCGATGAAATGCATTTCATGGTTGGGATGGGTGAAATTAAGTCCTTGTTCAAGTTTTGAATTAGAGGCCTTGAATATTTGTTATTGATCCTTTCTCATAGTTTCATTAAGTTTTGGTTAGAGGATTGGGCCTTAACCCTAAAAAGTGGCTCATATCTCAAGGTCACTAGCACAAAACTAAGTAAATTAGTCTACATTTGTTGGGATGCAGGTTTATGGGAGTGACTAAAAGGTCTCAACCTCTAGCTTGTCTTATCATGGGAGCGACTGAGATCCTAGGTCAATGAAAAATCAAGTTAACTCAAGGTTGGGCAACTAGAGTGGTTGGTTAGCTCAAGGGGGTTCATCAATTCCACTTCCTTAATTGTACCTAGTAGGTTGATTCATATCATAGTAAATATTCATGACATATTTACCTCGGTGGACTGATAAGATTGGATATGTGTGGGAGGATGTGGTTACCAAGTGGTATTAGAGCTCTTAGGTTCAACAGTTGGATTGGATGGGAGAAATTTGTTTACCATGCATTCATGTAGGTTGTATATGCACTTTTTATGTATGCATGGCGATGGTCACTATTGCATTTTTTCATCATGTAGAAGTTGATGTTGTTGTTGATGGGATGTGTTTTTCATGCATACATGTTTGTTTTCTATGTATTTGTTATGCATGTCAATGTTTGTTTGTTTGTTATGCATGTAGGATTATGATTATGATAGTCATGCATGAGATCATGGTATACAATTGGTATATTCATGCATGATGTTGGCATATAGATATGATTATGTATATATATACATGTATCATGCTAATATGAATTGATCTTTCAGACAATATAAACTTGCTTGAACTTCACTGAGGTACATGTGATTTTGTTTATAGTTGGTTATCTAGCATTGTATGCTTGCAGGGAGAGGAACAAAGATGACACAAAAAATGGTGGACTACAGATCACGTGACTCTCCCTATAGATCATATGAGAAACATGTTGATGAGTACTCCCCTCACATAGCAGATACATTGAGAAGTTCAAAGGTAGAGATAAGAAGCTACAAAGTAGATAATGAAAGAATAATTCAGTCAGAAGAGAGACTTGCTAGGGCATAGGAGAAACAAGCAAACTCTAATACATTCATCCTTCAGAGCTTGTCATATTTTCAAAGATAGGGATCACTTAGCATCAATCATGTATAGGAAGAAATAAATAATGGGGTTTATGGCTGTATATCTTAGCCGAGATATAGGTTTGACAGGGATAACATAGTTAGAGATGGTAGATTCATGGATACACCTCACAAGAGGGATGATGACCCCAGATATCCTTCTAGTTCTAGTTTAGAGAGACAACATGATCATAACCATTACCATCCATATATGAGGAATGAGAAGCAGTATTTTCTAGAAGAGTTTAAGAAAGAAAAGTCACCTACATTTGATGGAGAGATGAAGAAGTCATATGATGGAGAAGCTTGGTTACTATGGATGAACAAGTTCTTCAAATTACATGAATACTGAGTGGACATGAAGGCCAGGATATCTAATTTTAGTATTAAAGGTAAAGTAGACATTTGGTGGGAATATGTAAAGAATGTTAGAGGTATTTAGGAAGAGGAGCTGACTTTGAGTGAGTTAGAGACTTTTTACGAAGAAGTATCTAACAGAGAGATACTATGATGACAGGGAAACTAATTATATGAGTTGAAGATGGGATCTATGATAGATGACGTGTTACACGGGAATAATGTCCACTCGGATGATGTTATTCCCACTAAGATGGGTGGCTATCTTAGAAACAAATAATAAAAGTCTACTATTGATTCCTTTTATGAAAATAGATGAGAAGAGGACCAAGAGGGCCATCCTGAGTCTTGCGCTTGATTTCTTCTCTTTCTTGATAGAGCTTCACCGCTTCTCCTTTGTCTGCCTAGCTTCAAAAGGACCTGTGGAATCACAGCAACATACTACTATGCAAGAAACAAGGATCTAAATTCATAAATAATGCAGGATCAGATGTGCATTAACCATATACATGCATATATAAACAAGTACACAAGAATATGGAAGGAAACAAGAATAGCTTCATTCAAAATAAAAAGTAGCAAGAAGATTACAACCATGTGCTCTGGACCAGCATCATCCTTCCAGCTAAGAAGCCCTCTTCACCTAGCAAGGCTAGATCACCCAACACTGATGAATGTACACAACCAAGAATACCAACGAAACACTTTCTCTATAAGATTACAAAATCCCAAGCCTCTGGATCCTCTGTGATGAGGATCCCATATATAGATGAAAATTTACAAGAGAGGTGAGTCAATCTTTTGGGATCTTGATTAGTGATCCTTCTCTCTAATAGCTCCTGCTTCCACTTGGAGAATGTTGATCTCTTACTCATCCCTGGTCGAAAATGGAGAGGCAAGTGTCAGAAGGGAAGCTTTTGAAAGATTCCATGATCTTCCACCTCGCATTTTTGTCCCTACCATTTGTCCATTCCCAACCATCACACCCTACAAAGGATCAAATCAATATGCATCACACCCTATGCATTGGGAAGGTGATATGCATTGCACCCTTTGCATTGATCTTTCAGTATGGTCCAGTTTTGACCATTTATGAGCAGTTTTCAGTGGAGAACTTCTGGGAGATGATGTAATCAGTTGACCTTGTTCCTTTAGGCAGTGAAGCAACACTTTTAGGGACTTAGGAGCCCTCAGTTTATGGACATTTATGATTGGGGTTGAAGTGCCCAAAAATTTCTATAACA
>APFE031668014.1:82043-96950 GCA_000404065.3 Pinus taeda
AATAAGATACAATACAATACATTATTTTGAAAACATTTTTTCATGATCTAGCTGAGGCGGGCATTCCCATGCTCAGCTTTATAAATTCATTTTTCATGTACATAGGACAGATGATCATCTGTGTGACAGACTGATGATATGGACACATCATCCTTTGATTTGGATGATCATCTATTCGACAATGATGTACATTGGATGTTTTTATATTCCTGAATATATCACAACCTAGATGGATGAAACTAGATCCGGGGTCTTCAAAACTTGTTCAATCTTCACTCGTAGTACAAGTCGATCCATGTGAAAAAATGTTCTGGAGTCGAACATGGAAAGACATCGCCTAATTACCAGCCAATGATGTAAGTTGTTAACAGGCGCGAGAGGAATCACCAATAACGACAATGACCCTCAAGGTACTACAATACAATTCATGTGGTGTGAAAAGGGACTTGACGTCGAACACCATGTAAAATCTCTCGATCGAAGGCCATTGATGTAAACGTGTCTCCGAAAGTGAGAAACTTGCCATTGACGCATGCAAGCTTCAAAGTACTGAAAGGGTTGTTCCTAAGTCAACTTCTTGGATAATGAGTTGATGTCGACAAGAAGCGACCCGTCGCAGGAGGGTCTTAATGAATCCCACATCAATGACACGGAATGAAGCAAATGATTTTGGAGATGAAAGCAAACTGACGATACAGGGTTCAGGGTGGCGGTCATGAAGGAATGAAGCATGAATGTATTGCAGTGGGTGAGACATAGGTGAATTGTCTGAATGACTTCTCTTGAACATATTGGCGACACTGACGATGGATTTGTAGCGTTAACCCTAAATATGGATGGTGTGATGGACCAATGGTTATGACTAGTGAACGAAACAACCCAACCCGGCATGGATGCGGAAGGAAAGTGTCATGTTCAAGAGTGACTTGCTACCCATAAAGTTTCTTCAAGTTTTCTTCCCAATTTTCCCCAGTCATTGCTGATCAGTGCCTCTTTATTTTTGTCAAGCTTGACGAGGATAACATATGCTTGTTCTATAATCCTCCCTTCGGGTGAACCTGTCGCTATATTTTAGTGAGCCTAGCGACAGTGAAACTCGTTCTCATCCATTTGGATGAGTTTATCACTATTCGATTTTAACGAGTTTAACGACAAAGATAACTCGGTCTCTTTCAATTTTAGAGAGTCTGAAAGAAACAAAAAGAAGACTCCAAAGATTATTTTTCGTTGTATAATTCCTTAAGTCCGAAAAAGTGTAAAATAATACAAAAAGGATGAATCTTTTATAGTTTTAATGAGCCAAACAAGATAAGCGCTCGATCTTTTTGTGTAATAATCCCTTCGGTCCAAAAATATTAAAATCTAGAGGAGGGATAGCACTTTTGATGCCTTTTAACGAGCCGGACAGACCAATCGCTCGGCAATATTTTCATATTTTATGAGTCAGGTGAAAAGAGCTTAAAGAACACTTGTTTTCGAGGAACGAGTGATGGTTTCGAGTAGCAGCTGATTCCAGGTAAGATTTGGAATTTTCCAATCACGGCAGTGTTACAAGGATGGCTAGTAGAATCACTCTTCGTAGATGTTCCTCAAAGGGGTAAAAAATCATATGGGGGTGAATGATCGACTAAAACCAGAGTGGAGGTGATGGCGAGAACACAACCAAGGCTCAAAAGCTGGCGATAAGGCATTCACAATGGTTATTTACCAGTTCATTTTTTAATGAGCTTAAACGATGGGGGAAACACTTGCTCATGACTTATGTTTATTTTTTAACGAGCTTGAACTATGTGCTAAAACTGCTCGTGTAGAGTTTATTTTTTAACGAGCTTGAACTCTGCGACAACATTTCTCGCCAGTCGTATGATAAGAAATGTCTCATTCAAGATGCCATTTTTTATGGAGCTTGCACCTTTTGAAGCTTTGCCCTGAATCCTTTCTTTATGCGAGCTAGGAAACGACTAGCCTTACGAGTTTAAAGGGTTAGAAGTCCTAAAAATTTAAAAAATAAATAGTCGCTCTTCACTTGCATGCAGAAAGGTTTGCATGCCCCCAAGTATAGCGAAAAATTTCTAGGTAACCAAGGAAAATGCTCCCTCGGCGATGACTATCGAAATAGACAAAGGGGAGGGGCATAGAGATACTCACCTCACATAACTTTAACGAAGGTATCTTATTCCAGTCTGTTCCCATTTTCCTGTGAGGACATGTTCGCCAGATTAGTCATATATCCCTCACGGAAATCCACTCTATACCCAAGGTTTTCCTGCCGAAACAGACCAGGGTGCATGCCCCTTGGGTTTCAGTCACATCTTCCTGAATCACTCCCGCTCATCAGGTGGACAGACTGGAGACCGATGAGACATTTATTGTGTGAAAATACCATTTAGGGATGGAATTTGACTATTTGCGATGTGTGATCCGGGGAATGACATTTGGTCCACGATATTGACTATTCTGCCTTCGTGCGGAAAACACATTACTCTAAAGAGTGAGGAGATGATGGCTTCCATGCAATAAATATAGTCGCGTCCAAGGAGTAGATTATAATTTAAAGGTCCTTGAACTACCATAACATTCATGTGAACAGTTTTCCTTCTCAAAGTAATGGGCACATTTGGAAGGATCCTTAAAGGTCAACTGGTTCCTTTATTGAAGACTGTTAGATTTCTCATTTTAGGCAAAAGGGATGGCGAACCAAGCGCTTTCCAAGCAGTTGAGGAAAGGATACTCACAGAAGCCCCTTCATCAATGATGGTACCAGCCATAACCATTCTGTAAGCTTGTACAATTATTCTGAATGGTACATTGGCTAGTAAACGGGGTCTGCCTAGTAGATTCCAGTTGAAGGAAACGACTAGGTTGCTTGGTGGTGGGACCGAATAGACGGTCGGATATGACTCTGATGAACTTCCTTCCTGCGATAAAGGAATGGGGGGACTGCCCCCAAGCTCATCGGAGTCGGTGTTGATGAAAATAATTTGAACGGTGTCGTTCTCTTTCTCTTCAGTGACAATATCATTCGAAGATGAGCACTCTGAAGGAAATACCAGGTCAACTGTCGTATTGACCCTTTTACTTTCGTCTGGGGTGGCTTCAGAGGGTTCATTTTCAATAATAGGTGCTTTGATTGACCACAATGATGGGCCAGCCGGATTTTCAACTAGTGGAGGGCTTGGCAAGAGTTTTTGATATCCAGGAGGAAGTCGTAGTGGTGAAACCGGACGATTATCCAAAACTCTTTCAGCCTCTTCAAGGAAGTTTAGGATTCCTTCTTTGTCCATGTGCTTCACTTTCACTGGTTGATGGTGAGCATTCAACGTGATCACCAGAGGTTGATGCTACCGAATTGTGCAAACGAGGAGACCAATCCCTTAAGATCCGAGGGATGCATGGACAATCTCGGTGATAGTGGTCTCCATTGCAAATGACACAAGGAGATTTAGGTTTTGACTATGCGTGTGTGAATTTTTGCTAGACAATACTTGGTTGCTCCCTTTTGATTTTGGTTCCTTTTTCTTCTTTTCCTTTTTCTCTTTCTGCTTCTTCTTCTTCTCAGTTACTTGACTTTTAGCTTTATTGGCTTTATCAAGCGAAGAGGAAGGAGGAGAGGGAGAATCAGATGAAGTAGAAGGTTGGGAGACAACTCTAGTGTCATCTAGTTGCTGATTAGACTATTCAGGAATTACGGGATTCTGAATGATAGAGGTAGAGAAGAGCCAGATAGGCAAACCAATTGTCAATCTTGGAAGTGACAAAGTGGCCATATGGGGTGGACCAACATCTCCCCAAGAGGAGAAGGGACTAGGATTTTATTCACGGGGAAATCCTTGGTTGGTAGACTCCATTTTCTCAACCTCAAGATGAACGGGGGAATTTGTGACGTTATTCCGATTAAAATAATTTTTTAGATGCATGGACCCAACTTGTTTTTTCAATTTTAAAGAGTCGAGAAAAAACATAAGATGACTCTAATTTCCTTCGATTTTTATTGAGCTTGAAGTGGCAAGCGCTCAGAGGACCTTTTCCTTTAAGGAGTATGAAAAGGAGCAAAATGGAGTTCTCTGGAGATCTAGGCAGAGAGGATTACCAAACCAATCGTAAAACTGTAGAATACTTTTTACAGTACGACAGTCAATCTTCCCGAATGTTGTGTTTGGTGCATTACGATCAAAAGGGCGGCAGACACGGCTTCCTAAGGATAAAGGATGCAGCCTATCATGGTCTCCCAATATATATGCGACGGTACGTGGGAGCACAAGTCCGTACTGGCACTTGCCATCCCATAGTGGAGGAATCACCCAACCAACACTGAGAGCAACAGTTACCAGGCTTTATGACGCCGTAATATGTCTTTAGCGTAGACCTCTAGATGTTGTGTGTTAAGTTCCAAAGCGTTGTTAGATTCATTGAATTTATTTTAAGTTGATCTTGCTTAACAGTTTGCCTTTCAGGTTCACCACGTGATGTATGTATAATTCCTAAAATGCAGTCTAAGATGATAAACAAACTTTTATATTCTTTGAGCAATGAAAATCCTAGCTACTAAAGGGAAGAAAGTCAAGAATCTTTTCTTCACAGAGCACACGCTAAAATGCACAATCCTAAATCAAGCCAAGCATTTGAAATGCAAATGCACATGCATGTATTTGTTTTTCAGCTCTCTCAATGTGTGAATGATGTTAAGAAAGCTATGTGCAAAACTGAATTACTTTGAAAGCGACAGTACTCAACAAAATCCTTTTTCAAAACGAAGTGAAAGCAAGAGAGACACTTTGCGATTTTGAAATGGAAATGGCTTTTCGACACTTTAAAACTAATAATTCAAATCATATGCATAGTAACTGTATAATCGAATATCCAAAAAATGGAATTGCTTTCTAAAACTGAAAACGACAACTGCGACACTTTCAGATCTAGAGACGACAATTTGACTATGCTACTTTTTGCAAAAGAGAACTAAAATGACGCACAATACATAAAAAACATTTATAGTTCTTTGCACTAAGGAGGCAGAATAATGCAAGAGAAGGGGGTTTTCATAGAAGTACACTGACTACAGACAGCAAAACTCTTCAATAAGAATGAAAATAGTGAGAAAAATCCACATCCGGAGGGTAAATTTAATCCTCCCTGACCATCGCACCTGTTAGACAGTGAACTCAGTATGCAGCGCACCTACTACACTTGAGAAGTGCGATGCATATAGGCTGCCTTGAAGGCAGGGTGCGATGGTAGCAGTGCGAGACTCTGAATGAGATTTCACTCACAATTTGCAATCTAGTTCAGGTGTTTATGCTAAATAAGTAAGGATCAGTGTATTTAAAACAGAGGGGTGATCTAAAAGGTTACTAGAGCCACCACTTAGGGAAATTAGATTGCTTGCAGATCTATTGTTTAATTCATAAACAAAACATGGATATTGACTGAAGCAGCATTGATCTACTTTACATTTGTATGAAAAATGCAGTTCGAAGGCTAGCTGGCTTGACTTCAGGCTCCATCTGTATGTTTATAAAAGAAACAAGGATAGATAAGCTAACAAGTAATCTAGTCGCTCCCCAGTGGAGTCGCCATTTTGTTATACAGGAATGGTGTCCAATTGGATGTTGTTATTCCCACTCAGATGGGTGGCTATCTTAGAAACAAATAATCAAATTCTACTATTGATTCCTTTTATGAAAATAGATGAGAGGACAACCAAGAGGGCCAACCTGAGTCTTGCGCTCGATTTCCTCAACTTCTTGATAGAGTTTTGCCACTTCTTCTTTGTCTTCCCAGCTTCAAAAGGACCTGAGGAGTCACAACAAAATACTACTATGCAAGAAACAAGGATCTAAATTCATAAATAATGCAGGATCAGATGTGCATTAACCATATACATGCATATATAAACAAGTACATAAGAATATGGAAGGAAACAAGAATAGCTTTATTCAGATAAAAAGTAGCAAGAAGATTACAACCATGTACTTTGACCCAACATCATCCTCCAGCTAAGAAGCCCTTCTTCACCCCAAGCAAAGCTAGATCACCCAACACTGATAATGTACACTAGAATACCAACAACACTTCTCTATAAGATACAAAATTCCAGCCTCTGGATCTTTGTGATGAGGGATCCATATATAGATGATTACAGAGAGGTGAGTCACCTTTTGGGATCTTGATTAGTGTCCTCTCTCTGATAGTTCCTACTTCCACTTGGAGAATGATGATCTGTTACTCATCCCTGGTCGAAAATGGAGTGGCAAGTTTCAGAGGGGGAGCTTCTGGAAGATTCCATGATCTTCCACCTCGCATTTTTGTCCCTGCCATTTGTCCATTCCTGACGATCGCACCCTACAGAGGAGAAAATCAGTATGCATCGCACCTTGTACATTGGGAAGGTGATATGCATCGCACCCTCTGCATTGAGCTTTCAGTATGGTCCAGTTTTGACCATTTATGAGTAGTTTTCAGTGGAGAACTTCTGGGAGATGATGTAATCAGTAGACCTTGTTCCTTTAGGCAGTGAAGCAACACTTTTAGGGACTTAGGAGACCTCAGTTTATGGACATTTATGATTGGGTTTGAAGTGCCCAAAAATGTCTATAACACACCCTGGGTTTCTTCCTCCATTTCTTTGTCCTCCTCCTCTTCCACCAAAATTTCCTCAAGATCTTACTCCTCTTCATTGGCTTCCAAATTAATTACCTTCCTCTTTTCCTCCATGGTAAGTTTAGTTCTCAACGGGTTTCTTGGGGACACGCACACCGGTACCATAGTCTTCTTATCTTTCTTGGGTCTCGGCGTGTGCGGTGATTTAGGGATTTCTGCGACTATCTCAATGCTTTCTAGGGCATCTCCTATTGTCATGGCTTGTGTTGCCTCTTCAGTTGTCATCTCTCTGATATCCATGGATTCTTCAGACGTTGCCATATTTTTGTTCCACAAATATCTCAACGGCTCAGGTAAGTGTTCAAACAATGCCTTTGACTTCAAAAGATCAAACAAATTGGGCTTCATGAATCTTTGGGCACGAAATAGTTCAATTCTCAAATGGCCAAGTGTTGTTTTCTGGGCAGCCATTTGCAATTTATAGTACCTTTTGAATTTGAATTCGATTGTTCCCCCCATTTTAGGTCCATTAATGTTCCTTTGGTGGCAAATTTTCCCAAATCTAGCCCATAAAGTTCACCTTAAATGCTTGCCGCCCACTCCATTTGGTCTTAAACCAAGCATCACATTGTGAATAGTGACTATAACGGTCACTTTCTAGCCAACGCGTGCGCAGCGCAACCACCCTTACACTGTTGCGGACCCTGTAACACCTCGCTACTGCGTGTAGTCCTTACATCGCGCAGCTCTCGGGCAGAGTAGTTTATAGTCCCGTGTCTCCTTTCAGCTGCCTAGAGCACTAAGACTACACTTTGCATGGCTAGTCAGATGGTTGGGCCATTTGTGTAAGGCTTCAATTGACTACCATTTACTTTTCCTGGGAAGAGTTCGCCATTTAACTTCTCCAACTGCACTGTGCCACCATTTGTGCTTTCCTTAATAACATATGGTCCCATCCAATGCATTTGGAGCTTCCTCAACAATTTATCAAAGTTATTATCATATAACAATACCAAATCATTCACCTTAATGGTGCGTAACTTGATATGTCGATCGTGCCAAGCCTTTTGACACTGCTTTTGTACCTGCTAATTGAATCCAGTCAAAAATCGTTCTTCTTCAAGCTCCTCCAATTATGCAAGCCTCTCCTCCAGGGTTCTGCGGTTTGTCATACCTATGAGCACTGCTATACGTAGAATAGGCATGATATACTCCTTCGACATTATGACTTCCACTCCATAGACCAACCAGAAAGGTGTCTGTCTCGTCAGTTTCTTGCGTGTCGTCCTATAAGCCCATAATATTTTGGGTACGTGCAGGTCCCAATCACTTCGCTGCACATTGCATACCTTGGTTAGCACAATCTCTAGTACTTTGTTAAATGCTTCTACTATCCTGTTAGCTTGTGGGTGATATGGTGTGATTTTCTAATGATACACTTGAAACTCTTCTGTCAACACACTGATCGTCTCATTCAGGAAATGTGTACCACAATCACTCATCAAGATCTTTGGAAATTTTAATCGTGTCAATATGTGTTCAAGTAGAAAATTCGCGGTCGTCACGGCCATGCAATCTTTTACCAGCTGTGCTTTTGCCCAACGAGTCAGGTACTCTATCGCAGTGATAATATATCTCGCGCCCGTTTTTCCTTGAGGTTTGATAGGTCCTACGAAGTTGATCGCCCACTTTTCAAAAGGCTGCAACGTCATTTGCGGATTCAAAGGCATCTCATCCCTCTATGATGGTTTACCTGTTCTTTGACATACATCATAGGCCTTGCAATGTGCTTTTGAATCCTGATGAAGGGTCGGCCACCACAACCCTGCTCGGAGAATCTTCTACGTGGTCACTCTCCCTGCATAATGTCCACCTGTAGCGCCCCCATGAGCATCTACAAGAATATTGCTTCGTTTAAATTCAAGTATATACCTTCACAATATGTCATCATTCCCCATATTATATAGGTGCCCCACAATGATAGAGAAATCTGCCATGCACACCACTAGTTCCTTCTTCTGCTAGATGGAGTACCCTTTTGGCATAGTTCCAGTCATGAGAAACTAAATTATATCTCCAAAATGTCCATCCGCTACACGCACAACAAAGAGTTGTGCATCAGGTAATCCTTCCTCCAGACTAGTAGGTTTCTCTCATGTCTCAATGCACGATAGGTGATCTGGTCCCGTGTTTAATCGTCCAAGCTTCACAACAACATCAAAATCATATTATTGGAATAATAAAATCCATCTGCATATGGGCCCCCCAACACAGGCTTATTGATTAATTATTTCAGCACGGAGTGATTTGTATACGTCTTGAAGTGTCCTCCTAGCAAGTAGTGTCGATACTTTTGGAGAACATACACCATAGCCAGTCCCTTGCATTCAGTGGTGGAATAATTCTTTTCTGCTTTATATAATATGTGACTCCCGAATGGGATAAGGTGATCCAAGCCTTCTCCACCCTCCTGTGTTAGTACTACTCCCAGCGCTATACTCGACGCATCAACATGGACGTGAAACTCTTCTTCCAGTTTAGGAAGACCAGAATCTGTGTAGTAACCATATTTTCTTTTAATACATCCATGCTTTTCTTGTAGTCATCATTCTAGTAGAATGTGACATCCTTTTTCAATAGCTTTTCTATTGGTGTGATGATCTGAGCATAGCTTTTGATGAACTTCTTATAGTACCCTGTATACCCCAGAGTAGCACGCACCTGTTTCACACTCTACGGTGCTCGCAAATTCAGAATCACCGTGATTTTCGCGGGGTCTACCATCAACCCTTGTATACAAACCACATGCCCCAACAAGTTCCCAAAAGGAATGAGAAACGTACACTTCCTATGGTTGAGCATGATTTGGTATCTTCGGCATGCATCCAACATCAAATGCAAGTTTGCTACATGGCACCTAACCAGCCCAAATACAGTCCATTTATCAAAATAGACCTCCAAGAATTTATGAATATATTCCCTGAATGCCACAACAACTATGTGCGAAAAGATAGCAGGGGCATTATTCAATCCAAATGGCATCACAGTATATTGAAAGCAACCCCACTCAGTCGTGAAGGTTGTCTTGCTTCTATCCTCCGATGCGATTTTGATCTGGTGGTACCCTAAGAACCCATCAGTGAAATAATATGCTTCCAAACCACCTACATTGTCCAACAACGCATCTGTGAATGGAGTTGGGAATGGATCATGTACAAACGCGTCGTTCAGCTTTTTGAGATGCACGCATATCCTTATTTCTTCCAACTTCTTCTTCTCTTGTACCACCATCGAGCTTACCCAATCGAATTCCTCCACAAGCGCAATGATGCCTACCATGAGCACCTTGTCTCGTTCTACAGAGACCCTCTCCTTGTATTTTGGATTTAAGCGATACGACCTCTGCTTAACTAGCTTCATGTCGGGTTTTAACGTGATCTTCATTACCCCTAAATCTTTTATTATTCCCTTCAAATTCGTAAACTTGGTCAAGAATAAGTCCTGATATTCACAGAGCAATTTAGCGACTTATCCATAGTCGGGTCATCCCAATAATCTCCAATCTTCACAAATTTAGGTTCCGCCTTCGTACCAATATTCACCTGCTTAATCTTCACCAGCGCGATTATGTTAGGGTTCTCAATTTGTGGTCCCTGAACCTCGTGGTGGCCTTCAGTCTCTAGAATGTTAATTTTCCATGGATCTTCGTCTTCTTCTTTAGAAATTACATTATAATATTCCATCGCGCATGTCAGCTGAGTAGCCCATTCAGGCTGAATTAGTTCTATCTGCTCCTGTGGTATCCTAAAGATGGCTGCTTTTACCTCTTGTAGCACTTCATCAACATTGTCCCACTCATCCTCAAAATTGAACTTCATCATGAACCCTTCGCACAAAACATCCTGTTAGCTTCCTACTGCAGTAGGTTATTCATATTTCATCATTGACATTTTACAGGCCAAATATGTCATACTTTGCATGTTGCAATGCTCCATATTTGCTTAAACAGTCTCCAAACGAAAAAGGCTACTTCAAGTTCATTCAAATGCCTTCCAAATTTTGTAAAGTTATGCCGGTATCGCCAATTTTTCAGTTAAAGGGAGGTCCAAACAGCTTAATCTTGGTCTCCCCAGGTTTAAATTTCATGTTTTAGAATGTAGAGAATGCAAATCTATCCAAACAGTTTAATCTTGGGAGATTCTTAGATAGGTAGAGAAACAGAGGAGCCCAACAGCTTAATCCGGGCCCTTGGAAGAAATAAGGGTAGTATGTAGATAGGAAAGCATCAAAAGAAAAATGAATGATGGGTTTGCAAGTCTAAATGCACCCAAATCAAAAGAAGAAACAATGCTAGGTAAGTAGGCTGGGTAGGTAGTTCTGAGATTGCTGAATCCTAATTGCTAATCAGTTCCAGATATTCAGGTGCCATCTCATTCAGGACACAATCAGCGAGAAAGTCTATGCGAGAAGCTTGAAAGAGGTATAACTAACTCCCCTTCTCTGTTTTCCCAATTTTTAACTAACTTCCCCAAAGAGGTCAAGATCTGCTTGACTCCTCTTAAGCTCCATCATTTTCATAACACTAGCTTGAGTAAAGATCTGCTTCACTCAAAGTTGTTCCATACTTTCTCTAAAGCGTGGTTCTACCCCTCTTATAACAGCCTAAGCTCTCCGGAACTTAGCGCTTTCTTACCACCCCCATATTAACCACTAACATTATTATTTAGCTCCCGATTCTTCCCGTTCCCTTATTAATATTAAGTAAATTTCCCCTACGTAATATCCCTCCCCCTGGTTGAAAAATAACCATAAGCACCGCCGGGAATTGCTCAGTTTATCTGAAACTTAGCAAGAACCCTTAACCTCCAAACCATCTCACAGATACGATGGACTCCTTCTAGAGTATAAAATCCCTGGCAGATAATCAGACCCCTTCTGAAACCTCAAAATGCCCTTCGCACCAACCTACCTGCTTTTTCCTCCCAAACCTTACACTCCGCAGAACCTTAAAGCCAGATCGCATCGCAAGATCGCACTTTCCCCTCCATGCAAGTTATGACCCATCCGTCACCACTCGACGCGATATCGCGATATCGGCAGTCAGCGGTCGCAAGCGCCGAATGCCCAACTCAAGCACCCTCTGTTCCTCGCCAATGCGATATTGCGATCGCATCGGAGCTACTTCTTCGAATTACCCCCAACATCAGCACCTCGCCATGCCATTCCGTACCGGGGACCCACCACAGCTGACGTCAGCAGCCAGAAAGCCGAAACTTCGCGCAGGAAGAAAAATCGCACTTCGGAACTCCAGAACAAGAAACATAGGCAGTTTTCGATGCATCGCTACGGGAAATAGGCCGTTTCAAGGAATCTTTGGGGAATATTTTGATTTCTTAGCCCCTTTTGCGCCGAAAAGCCCGAAAATCACCCGATCGTGCCAAAATGATCCAGTTTAAAGACATCAGTAGATCATAGACACAGTTTAAAGTGTATCTGATCAAATCATCAGGCGTCAAGCGTGTCAAAGAGTATCAGTCGACGGCGGAAGCCATCAATGTAGCGGCAAAGAGTATCAGTGAAAATCTTGAGCAGCGGCCCAAAGCAGGAGAACATTTAATATCTTCCAGCGGATTCATGAAAAGAGGGAGAAGCCACTTGAAACTCTCAAATCATAATTATTGCACATTTAACTCACACCAGAGCAGAACTGCAATTCCGGAAGCACAATTATTCCAGCAGCACCGCGTCTAGCCCCCAAGGGCCACATTGTCACCTTTTCTGATTCAGCTGCCCCCAGCGCAGCCAAAAATATTTACTTGCATTTAATTCCAGCAACACTTAGATTTTTGAAGAGTTTTCTAGCAGACCTGTTTAGGTTGGTTGTAATGATGTCTTTCCAATATTTTGCTTATAAATACCACCCTGAACAATGTTGTGAGGGGTTGGTTGGTTGGTAGTAGTAGTTGGTCAGTTTTCTTTTCCAGCATTTTCTCCCAACATAGACTCGCACTGTAACTGTCATAATTTCCATAATCAAAGATTGCTGAAAGCATGGATTGCGGAAGTACTTGATGTTTTCTCTTGGCCAAGGAATGATTATGGAATTCTTGTGCTTCTACATGATTCAATAAGTGTTTCTCTCCTCTATTTGCTTTTATGTTTTTTACCACCATTCCACCATCTAAATTGCAGGAAAAAAGAATAGCTTAAGATTTGTTTCATTACACCTTAAGTTCAATTTCTGCATTTCTCGATGTTTTCTTCAGAAATAGTTATGAGCATGTATACTTAAATGATCTTATTTACACTGTTTCTTTCACATATGAGTGCATGTTTAGGAATTCTTAATTGCTCCTAGATCCCATTCATCCATTTCTCCTCTTTTTCAGCATGATGAAATCATTCTCCTTTGCCTTTCATCGCTGATGTTCATTCGATACTTTCAACAGACCGATAATTGTATCCTGTGTGGCTATCCCGCTCCGTATCCCCTTCTGATCAAGAAAACGCTCGCAAGCCTCAATATGTGACTCCATGCCCAATGGTGCAAAACTTATCACTCCTTACCTTGCCTCTTTGTTCGAGAATCCTACCTTCCTTCCAATCACAAACAACATTCCCTTGAAGCTAGAAAGCTAGCCTAAAATCATCAACAGAAGTTGAATCATAAGGAGAGAGCCCTCTCTAATTGCAGGTGGGCTAGAACCTGCAATCCAAAGATTGTTTTGTGGTTACCTCGGCTGTATCCCTATCAGGAGCCTAGGGACAACCTCAGTGATAACATAATGGCGACCATACTGGGGACTTCCTCAGATAAAGTCATTAAACCAGTCTGCATCTCTACAGAGGAAGAAACCGACTTGTGAAAGCCTCGGTCGACCTGTACCTGTGTACTCCACTGGGGATTCAAGCGCTTTGTTCATTTTTAAACTCCACTAGAGAAAGTGCTCTTGTTCTTCATAGTTTGTCAAGCTTAGTTCTGGTCTTTGATGGTGGACAGAGATCAGGCACTTCAAAGTTTAAGCATCCACCTGGCGACTCCACTTCAATTTCAATCAAAGGCTCGACTGAGGAACGAACCAATTTTACAGCCAAGTATGCCATGTTCCCAAGTATTAACTGTGACAGAGAATGACCAATTTCTGGGAGGATCTCCCATTTGATGAAGCTTTAGATGAATGCAGAGAAATGTTATCAGAGTTTGAGCTTAATGAAGAATTTTTCAGAGCAGTATTATCAAAAATACCAGGCGGCCAGAATAAACTTTTCCTTGAGTTAGTTGTTGAAAAATATGAGAATGAAATCGAAATCTTGGAAGCTCAGATACAATCATATAATTTCTGCGACCCTAGGGAGTTTTACCAAAATCTTCCTCCCCCAGTCCACAGGGAAGTCATGCTTTCTCCTGAATTACAGTTTGAGTATGATCTGGGTTTCAAGGCAAAAACAGAAGGACTAGCTGCTGGGCTCATTACCGAAGATGCAACTACTCCATCTGACCCAGGAGACCCAGAATCATGCCGAAGTCTCCCTTCTCCAACTCAGGAAGAAGCACTGTTACCTGATGACCTACAGATTCTGTATGATTCTATTTTCAAGGCAAAGACAGAAGGACTAGCCGCTAGGCTCATTACCGAAGATGCAACTACTGCATCTGACCAAGAAGACCTAGAATCATGCCGAAGTCTTCTGTCCAGGACTCAGGAGGAAATACTGCTACCTACTGACTTACAAACTCTGCATAATTCTATTGTAAAGATAGAGACAGAAGGGTTAGCTACCAGGCTTACCACCGAGGACGCAGCCGCTCCATCTGATCAAGAAGACCCAGAAGAGGTTCTCTCACATGATGATTTTATTGATCCTATTGCAGACTACATGGAACTTCTGCTTGACTCAAGTTTTTTAGCATGCTTTCTCAGTAAAGACTAAATACATCAACCGCAACAGTTATATGCCACAACTTTGATTATAAGGGCATATACCCGAATGATGCTTGTACGTTCAGAGACCATCAGTCAGCAAGTTCATCTTGTTTCTCAGTTGCTTAAGTGGCTACACTGGTTGTTTGATCTCACCTAACGGCAAATTAAGTGCTGGTTAGGGTAGGTAGGTAGAAGAAATAAGGCATCCGGAGAAAACAATTTTGCAGAAGACAACAACAACTAAAGACCAAGGCGTTCTGACCTGCTGTTCTTGACTTCTCGCAAGGAGAAGCCATCCCCAAGTGGAGCCACTGTTAGCTTCCTGCTGCAGCAGGTTATTCATATTTCATGATTGACATTTTACAGGCCAAATATGTCATAC
>APFE031668037.1:0-13983 GCA_000404065.3 Pinus taeda
TAATAATTTAGAAATATTCTTTATGATATATATGAGTTATTGGACAAAATCAAATTCCAAACCATTCTTCACTTATTCTTATTTTTAGTTTTACTTTGACTTTGACTTTGATTTTGACTATTATTTTTATTTTGACTTTAAAATATTACCAACTATTAACCATTATCAGCCAATTTCACTGTGATAGTAATTCTAACTCTTATGTTCTTCGTTGCATGATTCAACCAAAAAGAATTTAAAATGTGGCTGATTGAAAACTCTTAATGGTTAACACCTATTAATTCATTTGTCACATCTGGTTTTTAGTTTTACTTTGACTTTGACTTTGATTTTGACTATTATTTTTATTTTGACTTTAAAATATTACCAACTATTAACCATTATCAGCCAATTTCACTGTGATAGTAATTCTAACTCTTATGTTCTTCGTTGCATGATTCAACCAAAAAGAATTTAAAATGTGGCTGATTGAAAACTCTTAATGGTTAATACCTATTAATTCATTTGTCACATCTGGTTGAAATACAAAATACAATCTCGCAATCAGAAATATGTGATAAATTCAGAATTTAAAAATAATGTTGAGTGGGGTTGATAGAAAACTCTTAATGGTACTTTGCAATATGATAATGTTAATACCTATTTATTTATTTGGCACATTCTTCAAGAGGAATATTGCAATCATAACATTTTGAAAGTCATTTTATAAAAATACCACTCAGTTCATGACACACTTATTTGAAAAGTTGTATGAGTCACTACATTCACACCAACGATGTAGATGGATATCTCTTTTGCATATTATTAAAAAAAAAAATATCAATCGCCCCGCATGATATAAAGGTATGTCTATCACTATCTCCACAACGAAAATTTAAAACATGTAACATTCTTCAGCACAGATCCATGTTATACATTTAGGTGCATTAAATCTAGTGCGTTATGTTCATTGAATATATTCACTTGTACATAAAGAAGTAAACCAAGATGGCAGCTGATTCAGTTATTGAGCCATGGATCGTTGTTGAAGTGGTAGAGTTATATCTAAAATGCCACTAATTCTATAAGCAAAGCAAGGAGCTGGACACCCACCTCTTTACCTAAGCAGTGTTGGTTTCATATCTGCAGCTACAAACTTTCAAGGCTTCATCTATAGCCGAAGAACAGGAAGAAGGGATAACGTATTGATCGGTGTTTGTCATAATCTTTTGTGCAGATGTTGCAAGGATAGTGGATGGACGAGATAATCTTCCGAGATATTCAAAAGACTATGAACAGGCTTTTAATTCCCCAGCCATTTGTTAGAAAAAAACTCGCAGAGGAGAGGATTATGGTTCAGAATTTAGTTGCGGCAATGTAAGTTTTATGTTGCGGCAAGTATATTGCAACTACATAGAGGTTTAAATAATACACATGAAATAACTCACGGAAATAGAGTATGAACAAAAAGGTTATGGTAAATTTATTCATAAAAGTTTATGACCACATCGCAACATAACATACTTTGTATTATATTTCAAAACATACGAAAATACATTTGCGTGATAAATGGACGATGCAGCTCCAAGTGAAAACACACAAGACTCACTGCGATTTACGCATCAATAGATTGCAGAGTAAATGTATGTAAAACTCCATAAAAGTGGTGTTCACGCGCCCACCAATATTTCCTCCACCATTTTCTCCTCACAAACTTCTCTCGCTCTCTAACATGTAAATGACTTTTACATTCATATTTATCTCAACATACAAATTTGACATTAATAAATGACAGAACAAATAATTAATACACAGGATGGACGATTATACAAAATAATTGGTTTATTGAACTTGCAGGTGTTGTGGAGTGTGGGCAACAGTCGTGGAGTAAATGTTTGCCCATACCTATTTACCAAAATTCATTAAATGCCTTTAACTCTTTGTTGTGTTGCAGAATGGTCATCGTTATACTTCTGCTCTTACTTTAGTCCTTTCGCCTGCAAACAAAATCGCAACCCTGCAATAGTTGACTAGGAAAGCGTGGTGTTTGTCAGCGTTTTTAAGACGATGATTGGGATTATTATTCCCAACACTCCCCCTTAATCACAATTGTCACCATTGATAATTCCCAAACAGTCTCTGAGATAAACAAAACTTTCACGTGCCAATGGCTTTGTGAAAATATCATCAAATTGTTCCTGTGACCTGCAGTGCTGCAATACAATTTCATCATTGTTAATCAACTCTAATAAAATGATATTTAGCATCAATATGCTTGGTCCTCTTGTGAAAAACATGATTCTTTGATAATGCAATCGCTGATGTGTTGTCGCAGAAAATAGTTGTCATTCCCCCTTGGTAGTGAGGAAGATCCCTCAACATCCTTCTCATCCAAACTGCTTGACACAATGTTGTTGTTGCAGCGATATATTCAACTTCTGCTGTTGACAATGAAACTCTCGGTTTCTTCTTGGGAGCCCATGAAATGGGTCCAAAACCCAAATGAAAAACATATCCTGACGCGATGTTTCTATCATCGACACTTCCTACCCAATCAATGTTAGTGTAACCAAACAACCGGAAATCACTTGTTGCGGTGTACAAAACGTCATATTGTTTTGTCCCGTTGACATATCTTAGCATCCTTGTCACTGCTTGCCAATGTGTTTCCTTGGGTGTCTCCATGAACCTCGACACCAAACTCACTGCATACATTATATCCGACCTAATGGCAATCAAACACATCAAGTTGCCTATCATACTTTTGTATAATGTCATATTGACATTACTGTTGCAATCTTCTATGCTCAACTCCAACCCCATGACAGTTGGAGTTGGTGCGAGCTTGATGTTCTGCGTCTTAAACCTCTCCAAAATGTCTGCTACATACTTTGCTTGAGAGATAAAAATGTCATTTTATGTTTGTTTTACTTATATGCCCAAAAAATACCTTAACAACCCTAAGTTAGTCATTTCAAATTCGCAAAGCGACTTCTTTGAAATCAGCGATGAGGAAATCATCATTGCCTGTAAAAATCAAATCATCTACATATAAGACGATCATAAGAATCTTATCATCGCTCTCTTTGATGTAGAGAGTAGGCTCACCGTCATATTTGTCAAAACCATTGTCCAACAAGTAAGCATTGCTTCGCTGCCAGTGAGCCTAGACAGTAACCTGATGGAGTTGCTTCTCCTCTCTATGCAAAAAGTCTATCTTCTTTCTCCCTTTATTTCATTTTTCATTTTTTCATTTTTTATTTGTTCAAGAACTATGCATAGGCACTTATTTATTTCATGGCGCGGAAGAGGGATACCGACTTATTGAGAGCAAAAGAGGTTGTTCCTTCAGAGAAGGATATTTATATATACCTCTGACATACTTGTTAAGGTTTCCTTCCCTCTCCTTACTCTACTTGATTTAATTGATAAGGGTTAACTGAAAATAGAAGACCAATTAGAGTAGGCAGTACTAGTTAAAAGTGCAAGCATCATGATTTCGCTATGACTTTCTCCGA
This sequence comes from Pinus taeda, assembly GCA_000404065.3. Classification (NCBI taxonomy): domain Eukaryota; kingdom Viridiplantae; phylum Streptophyta; class Pinopsida; order Pinales; family Pinaceae; genus Pinus; species Pinus taeda. The sequence continues at coordinate 3,498 of APFE031668037.1, forward strand.
AAGGAATGTATTTTCCATCAGGGTATCATCAACTAGAAGAAATGAAAGATTCACATAAAGACAGGGAATAGATAGATAACCAAACGTTGATAGCAATACAACTTCCTCTTGGATTTCATCAAGCTTGCTTAGAAGCCAAATGTGATCTCATGCAGAAGCTAACCTACAACCGAAAAGAAAACAAACTAAAGGAAATAAGTGAAGCAAACAACACGAAATAAATTGAAGCAAATAAAAGAAACAAGTGAGAAAAGCAACGCTACTCCTACTCCTAACCTAAACAGAGCATAGGCTAGACTCATGTAAATTGATACTTCTAATGTAGCCACTAACGCATTGGTTAGCCTATGTAGGCGACGGAATGCATGTTAAGAAAGATATACAAGCATACCAACAAACAAGAAAGATAAGACAATACAAACTATAACACTCAAAGCTTGAATGCACCCGCAAAAAAGTAGAAATGAAAAGTGCATGACAGGCACTCTGTGGATACACCATGGTGTTCAAACACATTGCGAATCGAAGACAAGCAGATGCACACTTTCGGACTGTTGAAAATAGCAACAAGAAATGCTACAAATAACATCTCAGGTACTAGTGTTGGAAATAGCAGCAAGGAATGATAAAATAGAAATGCTACAAATAGCATTGCTATAAATAACATTTCGAGATAGATTCCAATTTTAGTTAGTCCCTGAACTAAAATTGAGAAATAAAATTCGAATTTGATCTTAGCAGCTGTTTGTAAAATAATTAATTAATTCATCTTGAGTTAATTAGTTTTATAAAATCAAACATGAAGTCTATGTGAAGGCATGCAAAAGTTTCTCCATTGATTGAGAAGTTATCCCTTAATTAAGGAGATAAGGATGAGTTGTACTTTGAGTTGTAATTAGTTAGCTCAGTTATCTGAGTTAAGTCCAGTTAGATTAGTTCCAACAGTTTGTGGAACTGATTGTGAGTTCAGTTAGTTAATGCATGCATGCATGTAACTGCTGCACCTCAGATAACTGAATATTGTCTCATAAATAACTTATGCATGTTAGTTCAATCAGAGACCCAGTTGAAATCAAAGGAAGGGACAATGTAATATCAGTTGGAGGAATTTTCCTATATAGGAAACTCATTCATGCAGAAGGAATTATCTCCTTCGGGATTGCGCAGTTATTTCAGAGGTCAGTGTTGTGTGTGAGGTAAGAATCACACAGGTTGCAGTTGGAGGACCCAGGAGAAACTGCGCAAGGAAATAGGAGGCTTGGAGGACTGAAGGAAGGCATATGTGTTGTCTATTCTGTCTATGAGCAGCGGTGGGGGATTGTACTGAGAGCTTGATAGCTTGAGAGCTAAAGCTTTGTGTAATCCTGAGATATTTCCACTTGTATGATAATACAGATAGCGGGGTTTTTAGCTGAGGCTTTCCCCAGAGTATTCTTTTGTGTTCATGTGTGATTGCTTTTTCATTCTTTGTTATATGTATTCTATTTGATCTTGCTCAAAATCGGTTAAGCTTCCGCAAGTTTGTTGTAGAAGTAGATCTAGTATTTTGCTTTAGTATATTGCATAATCTGTTGATCTACAGTTAGAAATTCTACATGGTATCGGAGCAAAGGTGTTCAAAGCGAAGAATAGTATACAAGAAGGGAGAAGTTCAAAGTTTGAAGTTCTTGAATATAGAAATCGAGTTCTTATCACATCTCAATTTCACCAATGGCGTTCAACGGTTTAAGACTCGAGTATGCCCTTAATGGTAGCTCAAATTATATAGCCTGGAAGGATCACATGGAAGCAGTATTAGAGGACAACGGTCTAAAGGACTTCATTGATCAAGAAGTTCCCAAGCCGGCAGTGGTTAATGCTACAGAATTGGCGGAATGGAAGAAATGTGTGGCTAGAGCAAGGAGAATCATTCTAGAAGGAGTTCAAGACCACATAGTCTCGAGTCTCCATGGGAAGGAGACACCGTTTTCAATGTGGAAAACATTGAAAGATCTATATTAGAACAACAACGATCAAAGGAAGCTGGCAGTGAAAGACAAGCTTCAAAAAATCAAGTGTGAAAAGGGCGACACGATCTCTACATATCTGAACAAGCTCACCACCTGCAGGGATGAGCTTGGAAGTGTAGAGATCACGACAACCGATGATGACATGGTGAGTCTTGCACTCCTCAGTCTTTGTGAGAGCTGGCATAGCTACCAAGACTTGGTAAATGGAAGAGAGAAACTGCCAGATTGGGAACGACTTTGGTCGGATCTGATGCAGGAGGAGATAAGAAGAAGCACTAGAGATGGTTCTTCATCCAAGGAGGATGAAGAAAATTGTGCCTAGCGAGTAAGGCGAAGAAAGGGAAGGAGAAGGATTCTCATCCCAAATCGAGTTCTTCCCATGGTGGGAAGAAGTTTGAAAAATCGAAAGTGCGATGCTTTCATTGTCATGAGGTGGACCATTATGCAACAAATTGTCCACAGAAGAAATCCAAGAAGGGATCCTTGGACGGATTGGAAGGTGAGGCACTAGCCTCACAATTCAAGTTGGATTTCACCCTCGTCGCATGCATGGATTCATCGATGATGGGTTGCGGTTGGTTTCTTGACAGTGGAACTTCATTCCACATGCCCGGTGATAAGAGTTTGTTCAATACCTTGGACGAGAAAGACCTCCAGATACTCATAGAGATGGGTAATGAGGAAAAGTATAGTGTCTCAAGTGTAGACACGGTTATTTTTCATAGGGAGCATGGAGCTCGCATTACCTTGACAAATGTGAAGTATGTGCCAAGACTGAAGAAAAACTTGGTATCTATCGCGATGCTGGAAGACAAAGGCTATGATGTAGTCTTCAGTAAGGGAAAGGTTTTCCTTAGACACGTCACCACGAGACAGGTAAAGCAGATCGGTTCACGAGTCAAGAACCTGTATGCTCTTGAGGTTCAAGATGCATGCAAAGCCTTAAGGAGCAAGGAAATTGTTGGAGACTTGGTGGTTGATAGGGAGAGTACATTACCTCTCAACATGCAGCGCCGAAGAAGTCTCATACTATTGTGGAGGAACCACAATTGGTGAAGCAGCGTCAGGAGGTTGTGGAGCAGCCACAACTAGGGAAGTCGAGAGGAGACCGAGTGGAGGCATCCACTCATGCAGAGATCTCCAGTAGGGGGGAATTTCGAGCCAAGTGGGCAGAGGGATCACATGCATCCATACCTCCAGGTGGGAGGTGGGGCGATGTGGAGTGACAATTTAAGAAGGCTGGAATAGGGGTAGGATCATTGAGGTATCCAACCTCTTTGATTAGACCTTGCTACGAGAGCCCTGACGAGGAGTAGCAGGATTGGCTAAGTGGGTAGAGACAAATGCGGATGGAGCAGTAGAGGAAGCTTCAGCATCAAAGGATGTTTCTAGCCCAACAGGGAGGTCAGTTGGGAGATCGGTTACTTACTTCTCAGTAACTGAGTTGCAGTGCAGTAGTGGGCAGCACGATGCAACATGATGAGAGGAGGTGCAATGCAGATGTAGTGTTGGGAGATAGGACTAGCAGCAGCAGGAATCAGTGTGATTGATGAAGTAAGAGATCAAAGTGACAGAGGCTAGAGCAACTAGATACTGAATAGCATAGAGGTGCAGAGTTTTCAGTCGACATAGGCAATAGCAGTCAGAGACTTTGATGACAGAGGCATCATTCTGATTCAAGTTGGATAATTTTTTGTTTCTAGAGTTGTTGGAGCAACAACACTAGAGAGAAGTGTTGCATGCAGAACATTCCAAAGGTTCAGGATCAGGTTTGAGTTGAATGTCTTTCTTGTTGAGAGGAAGTGTTGAAAATAGAAACAAGAAATGCTAAAAATAGAAATGCTATCAATAGCATTGCTGTAAATAGAATTGCTATAAATAGCATCTCAGGTACCAGTGTTAGAAATAGCAACAATGAATGATAAAATAGAAATGCTAAAAATAGCATTGCTATAAATAGAATTTCGGGATAGATTCCAATTTTAGTTAGTCCCTAAACTAAAATTGAAAAGTAAAATTCGAATTTGATCTTAGCAGTTGTTTGTAAAATAATTAATTCATTCATCTTGAGTTAATTAGTTGTATAAAATCAAACATGAAGTCTATGTGAAGGCATGCAACAGTTTCTCCATTAATTGAAGAAGTTATCCCTTAATTAAGGAGATAAGGATGAGTTGTACTTTGAGTTGTAATTAGTTAGCTCAGTTATCTGAGTTAAGTCCAGTTAGATTAGTTCCAACATTTTGTGGAACTGATTGTGAGTTCAATTAGTTAATACATGCATGCATGTAACTGTTGCAGTTTAGATAACTGAATATTCTCTCATAAATAACTCATGCATGTCAGTTCAATCAGAGACCCGGTTGAGATCAGAGGAAGGGATAGTGTACTATCAGTTGGAGGAATTTTCCTATATAGGAAACTCATCCATGCAGAAGGAATTATCTCCTTCGGGATTGCACAGTTATTTCAGAGGTCAGTGTTGTGTGTGAGGTGAGAATCACACAGGTTGCCGCTGGAGGACCTAGGAGAAACTGTGCAAGGAAATAGGAGGCTTGGGGGACTGAAGGAAGGCATATGTGTTGTCTATTATTTCTATGAGCAGCAGTGAGGGATTGTACTGAGAGCTAGATATCTTGAGAGCTAAATATTTGTGTAATCCTGAGATATTTCCACTTGTATGATAATACAGATAGCGGGTTTTTTAGCTGAGGCTTTCCCCGGAGTATTCTTTTGTGTTCATGTGTGATTGCTTTCTCATTCTCTATTATATGTGTTATATTTAATCTTGCTCAAAATCGATTAAGCTTCAGAAAGTTTTTTGTAGAAGTAGATCTAGTATTTTGCCTTAGTATATTGCATATTTTGTTGATCTATAGTGGGAAATTCTACACGAACTTGAAAATTTTGCAAACACGAAGAAAAAAGAAAATTTTCGTTTTGCAAACAGTGTTTTCTACGTACGACTCTTCCAATCACTGAGTTATAGAATCGTGTGATACAAATGGAGGATGCAAAGATTGTAAATAAGATTGATTTGCAAGATGTACAATAGAGTGATGAGGAGCTTGGAAAGATTCAACACATTTCTGATAAGAAGTGGAACTGGCCTCAAGGCTACGAGAATATGACATAACCATCAACTCGGGTTGAAGTGCCTCGACATTTTGGGGAGGTTCCAATTCATCAGAAGATGGATTATCGAATACCGGTGACTTAGAAATATCGATAGTGGAAGAATCGGAATCGTGATCAAATGAGTCAATGAAAAGATCACGACAGACACGATCAGAAAATTCAAGATCACAAATAGAGGCATCCTCATGATCTGACGAATCGTAAAGAGGGGATAATGGAGAACGATAAATTTCACCCTTTCTATTGCTAGAAAGATAAGATGAGAGATTGGGAGGGTCAGGCAAAAAAGATTTGTCCTCTCTACATTCAAATGAAAATTGGCATTGCATGTGTTCTACGAATGATCAAAAGTAGTAACCTCAGAAATCCAATTTTCACAAGATCGAACGGAAATGATATATTCATGGAAAATGTCAGGATAATGCGGAAGAGGTGTGGATGGAAGGAGTTCATCCTTCACCGTAGGTTCTTGTTCAGACTCCCACACATACTAATCAAAAATGATATCGCGGGTTGGTTGTTCAACATCAACTCCATCAAGAACTTGATCCTTGTGAACATCACAAGAGAAATTTGAAACAAGAGAACACAACACATCACAATCCGAAGGATCAAAGGGACCAAAAGATGGAGGACAAGGAGATAATACTTCATCACAACCATCAAAGTCACAGTCCAGATATCCACTAAAATATTGAGTAAGTGAGGTAGGAGGAAATGGTGGTAGATCAACAAATAAATTCTCAACTTCTCCCACCTCGCCCTATGGAACTAGAGTTGTTTGATGAGAAGGGGACGAAGGGTCACTTGGAACAACAACCTTGTCCATCACTGATTTAGAATTTTTAACACTGAGGTATCTTGGGAGAGGTTCAAAAGATTCTAACTCGTGCAGATTTTCTGAAATGTGAACAAGATATAGAAATTTGCCTACCAAGAAAGACCAATCAACTTCAACTTCAGAAAACTCAAAGCAGTAATGAATGAAACGATCATGAAAATATTGAACGGATTCATCAAGTGCTTTCCGTAAGTTCAAAAATTTCTTATTAAGAGATTTATGATCATAGAGATCGAATCATGGCATGCTCTATGAAAATTTGTTCGAAAGAGTGAATGGAGTCTTTAGGCAATGCATTACACTAGTCTCGCATGTGTAGAAATTCCTTGTAGATTCAAACTATAAATTGTAATATGCTAAAACAATTGACTTGAATCTACTCTACTCATCATCAAAAAGAATAAGTGATCGATGAAATCACGAAGCATAAAAGAGCAAGAATTCTGTTAGCCTCCTGCTCATAGCAGGTATTCACCTTTCGTGATCGACATATTTACAGGCCAAATATGTCATGCTTTGCTTACAGCAATGTTCCATATTTGAAATTTGCTACTGTGGCAAATAGGGCACAAAATCCTCAGGCACAAAAGTCATTGCATGTATTCTTGAGGACCATGGACCAGGCACTATTAAATATTTCTCAAGCATGTCCTCTTACATCAAGGACACCACTGTGCACCATCCAAAGTCATATGAGCATTTGTCTACTATTTCTACTTTGCCAAAAGAGGCCTGCTAGTATTGATAATTCAGATTTAGTTGTGGATGTCAAGTGTGCTTCCTTTGGGTGCATGTGTTTCCTCTTAAACTCTATGCTCCAGCAGTTTTGCCACTTCTTTTTGCCTGACAGCAATAGCAGAAGCTAGTCACCTAGAACCATTCGGGCCTAGCTTTGAGAAATCAATTAAAGGTGCAATATTAGCCGATGGATTAAATACTTTCCTAGCAGCACTGGGAACAATGACACCTATAACTACATATGCCCAGAACAATGGAGTTATCTCTCTTTCTCGTTGTGCATCACGCCAAGCAGGATTTGCATGTTGTATATGGCTGTTGGTATTGGGAATCTTCTCCAAGTTTGCAGCAATTATTCTCTCAATACCATCGAGGATTTCAATAGTGATGAATGTTGCCTATGTGGAATGGATGGGAATTTGATTTGTTGTGATGGTTGCCCTTCAGCATATCATTTTCGATGTGTTGGACTTTCCAAAGCTCATTTACCTGAAGGGGAATGGTATTGTCCAGAGTGTGCTGTAGAGAAAATTGATGCCCTGGGATCTAGAGCATCGAAGTCATTGAATGGGGCTGAGATATTTGGTATTGATCCATATGGGCGTGTCTTCTTTGGCACTTGTGGCTACCTACTGGTGTCTGACTCTGCATCAAATCCAACTGCCACATACAGGTATTACAACAAAAGGGATTTGACAAAATTCATGAAGACATTAGAATTATCAGGTCCTTTTATGATGACATTAAAAACTCAATACTACAGTACTCGGGTGTTGCAGAAGGCAAACAAGATTCAGTTTTCCTGCAAAGGACAGATATTACTTCTGGCAATAGCCCAATAGACTTGTCATGTTTGTCTATCTCTGAGCATCTGGTTGAAGATGCTAGTGCATCAGGTCTTCTAAGTGTGAGCTCTGAAAGAAAACCAGAAAAGGATTGTAGTGTTCATGATCATGAGGGTTTACATGTTTCAGACATGACACATTATGACAGAAAAAATGAATTGTTAGTAATTGATCCTAGTAATTTCAAAGAAACTAAGATCAGATCTTCTCAAGAGGCTACAGGAGTTGTTCCAAGCAGCTCAGTGGGTGTGAATTCACAAGAATGTGGGAATGCTTTAAAACAACAGATTGATCTTGACACTGATAGCACTGCAGATGGATTTTCTTAAGAGCAGTCCCATACCCGGGCAGCAACAAGCAAAAGAGGAAGCAGAGAATAGCCCTGTTTCACTTACAAATAAAGAAGAAATGTTTTCTGGGCCTGAATTTTTTACTTCTGATAATACTATATGGGTGGGGAATGAAGAGATGCTGGAGGACTCGACGTCCTTACAGCATGATTATTTTAACGTGATAGAATGTGCAATGGAAAGCTATTCAAAAGCCATTCCATATGAGACACTGTATTCACCACCTCATACAATTATCATCAATAACCAAAACCCAAGTGCATTGATAAATTCGGTATTTGAAAGCCCTACAGAATTGATTCCAGATGAGACGCTAGGTTCACTAGCACAAACGGTTACCACCAGTAACCAATCCCCAAGCGCATTTATGAATTCTGAAGGCCCTCAACCTGAGTTACCAAACCAGAATGCTACTGATCAGGCCTCAAGCAAGGATTCGTAGGTCTCTCTCTTTCAAGTTAAGAAAATTGTATCTGACAAGCAGGATTTGAGCTTTGTAGAGAAGGTTAGTCTTCCAGAACAGCAGATTCTTCGTCTCTGTAATGGAATTGTACCTAATTCTGCAGAAAATCAATACCTGGATATCAGAATCAGTTTCAAGTCCTTAAATCAACAATCTTTGCCGACAATTGGCTTCTATGGGGACAAGCGAACGATGGGTAGAATATTGAAGGAGATGGGTGTTATAGATCATACTGTTCAGGTGCAAATGGAGGAAGACAAATTTGAACCAGGTTTGTATGTTGGTCTTTTGAAGCGTTACATAATTTATTGGCATCAAGGTAGCCATCTCAAGGATGCATCAAGGAAACAGGTTTCTTGCAATTTCATATGGTATGTAGTGGATTTGTGTGATGATGTTATTGTGTGCGTTGAAGAGCATAACCTTCTGGGATCTCTGTCTGCTTCTGTCACAACCACGTAGATTGAAACGAACTCAGAGACTCAAGATAAGTCATGTCCAGAATTCTGAAAATGATGTCGGGGTTTCGCCCGGGTTCAACGTAAACATAGGAAAATATATCAGCACGATCTCTCCTGAAGGTCTGACAATACCGAAACATACATTGTTCTTTGCTGAAGGATATCACAGATGTGCTTTTCTCACTGCTAATTATAAAGAGTCCAGAAAGTATTTTAGTCCTCAATTCAAAAAGGTTAAGGTCAGTTCCCTTCGGTCTGAGTTCGAGAAGCTGTCCAAGGACTATGATCTTGATTTCACTCGACTCAGCAATGAAGAATTTGTTTCTCTTTTAAAGCATTCTGCATCGCCAGAGTTTCAGGATGGTGATGTTGTGGATGATGAGGGCGATGATGAGCGTGTCATTGTAGTTTCTGTGACAGAGTCAGGTGATGATCGTGTTTCACCTACTATTGAGGCCGTTCTCCTATTGCAAGGAAAGACTACAGGAACCACTGATAAAGATGGTGCCATTTCTACGAGGATTCTTGTTCCTTCTAAGCATATTGGCTGCCTCCTAGGTAAGGATGGCAACATCATAAGCGAGATGCGGAAGCAAACTCGAGCAAATATTCGTATATTTCGAAAAGATGAGCGACCAAAATGTGCCTCTGAAAATGAGGAGCTTGTTCAGGTTACTGGAGAGGCCAATGTGGTTAGAGATGCACTCATCCAAATTAACAAGGCTCAGGGAGAATATTTTCAAAGACAAGGATGGTGCGAGCAACACGCTGTGCTTCCTTTATCTAGTCTATCTGCGCCTAGTGCGATTTCTCTTTCATCAAGCTATGGCTATGGCACAAGGCAATTTGATCTCCAAGGGGAACGATTGCGGGTAGATCAGCTGCCGGATTAAGCAGTCTTGGAGCACTCCAGGCTGGGGCAGGAAGCTATGCATCTCTTCAACCATATTCAGCAGCATATGCTCCAACGAGGACATTTGGTATCGGGTTTCCTGGTGGGCATCTGAACAGCTCAATTGGCACAAGTTATGAGATGGGTATACCCAACAGTGCAGTCAATTCAGTTCTTGGGAAAAATGGTTAGCGCACAGTAAGTTGAAAACTGAAGGGACAGCCACCGCCACAGTCCAAAAGGCGAAGATTATTTTATGGAACCGCCTAAACAATACCGACAAAGGATTCTTGGGCAGTTATTACAGAGTTATGACCAAATAGCCAGCGCATCACAAGAAATGACCCATACTTAAACTCCATTTTAATACTGTTGCCTCCAGCGCTGCTTAGATAGATATTTTCTTGCATTTATTTTAGTACAGATTAGGGTAGAAGCTGTGACTCCATCAGATCGATCTGAGATCTGCTTGTAATAGATATTTTGCCTATATAAACAACGTTGTTCGTTGTTCAAAGGGTGAGAGGTGTTTGATCGATAATCTGATTTTGAGGCTTGCTGTGTACACTCTGAGAGATTTAATAAACAGAGCTTGCTGGAACATTTGTGTTTGGACTGTCTAAACGTGGATTCGTTGGCTGAAGATTAAGATTACAGAATTCTCGTGCTTCTTCATGGACTAATAAGTTTTCCTCATCTCTTTCTACAGTTGCAATGTTTTCTATATCGTATCTGTGTCATGATCTAAA
>APFE031668045.1:0-12083 GCA_000404065.3 Pinus taeda
TTTTTTTAATAAAAAACACAATGTTCTATACTTAAAATGTTTTTTATTTTTTTCTTTTTAATGTAAAAAGACATATATTACTAGCAATTGTCCCAAAAGGTACAAAGAGAGGCTGATAGGATTATTAAATTAGAATTGTTGAATTTCTCTAGAAGAGATGTTGGTTCAAGCCTAACGGATGAGCAATTTGAGCTCACTAAAGGCCTTCTAATTATTTTTTATTATTGTAAAATTATATTGATAATTCATTGGTTTTACTTTCAAAAGCTTGAAGGAATTTGAAGAGCAGGTATAGAATTGCTTTGTGGGAATTGATCCCAAGTGCTGAGTTGATTGCTTTAACTTGCTTGGAATAGCAACCATGAGTGCTTTGATAATTGTACGTCTGTTGGGTGTTGGTGATTGTATTGTCTCCCCCTGCATTTTGATTATTATTCAAAGAGCTGAAGAATGTTCCACTAGAGTCAACAACGGATACATTTTTATTAAGTGCATTTGAAACTTTTATTACAGCCATAGGAGAATTGAAATCTAAATATAAAGTGAAGAAGTCATCAACTTTAGAGGATAATTCTATTCCTGTGGCTACCTCTACAATAACCTTACTATTGGTTGCTATCCTATTGCTCTCCAAGTGCTTGAAAAGTCATTAAATTATCATACGTGAACTCTTGTGAAGTATTAGTAATGAGCTTGCCATGAGAGGATTCTACCCAGCCAGAGGAAGAGATCCTCCTATTGCCAAATGCACTATCAACACGAGGCATTGGCATCATCCTCCTATTGCCAAATGCACTATCAACACTAGGCATTGGCATCAACTTATTCAAAGGATGTTCAAAGCTCTGCAATCCACCTGGTGTAGAGAAGTAACAACCTGTGAAGGCAAATGCAACAACCAATATTACATTAGAGGCTCTATAGCCAACATTCAGCTACACTTTCATGTGCCAGATAGCTAAAAAACAGATAAGCTCTAATTTAGCAATCCTATATTACCTCGGGGAAATAGAGCAAAATATTTCCCACATCCTTCTTTTAGGACATTTGGCTCATCAGATAGTACAAGGTAATCATCAGCTGCAGTGCCCCAGAAGAAAGGCACTGAATCATCAGCATCCTAGCAACAAATAGTTAATGGTCAAAAGTCAAGAAACCCACAATTTCAAGGAATGCTTAATATTTTATATGGGAGCAAAATATGTTCAAATAAATACTCAGGGCACCATTCTGTTATTGGGAAATTGGGAGTACAGCCTATGATAGATCATATGAGCAAAATTTTCGGGGTAACAGGTGCCAGTAGCCCATCTGATTATAAATAGCTAATCTCACCTTTCCCTCTCCCAAAACAAATAATTGCAAAGGAATACAAACTATCAGACTGAAATCTTAAAAGTTTTCGGCAAAGAGATATATTTACAAGCCAAACTCCTATATCATGTACCCTATTAGAAAAGCAAGTTGAAAATTATTTCACAGACTCAAGAGCAGATCTCAAGAATTTAGAGCAATCCATTAAAACAGAAAGTCGAGCTGAAAGATTGGGATCCGATTTAAATCACTGTTTTGCTTCAAGTGATAGTCTTATTTTCTAGCATCAAAGTTGTAAAATAAATCGGATAAGCCGAGTGTCATTACAGTCATTATTGGTCAACCCAATATTCTAATAATGGCTGTAAGGATAACCACCAAATAGATAACCACCAAGCAAATATTTCTTTAGGTTACAAATTTCTTTAGGTTACAAAATTTCTTTAGAAAAGGCCAACTCTGCTACATGAATCAGCAATGATCAGTGAGGGGTAGTTTTAGTTATGGTGACAAATGCAGATGACCTTTTACCATGGATAGAATTTTTCATAGGATCTTACAACGGATAGCTTCTGTCATCTGGACCCTGGGATCAGATAGAAAGTCATGAATTTGGCAATTTGTCCCGTAAATTGTCCACAAGTGACTCTATATATATATATAATTTAAAAACAGAGTACATAACTTCAACTGCCACTTCATTTCAGAAATATCCACATTTTCAGAAATATCCACATTGTAAAAGTCAACGTCTTCAAAGCACTAGCTCCAGAATGCAGGTTAATGGACGCTACAAAATGTTGTTGCCACACTGTTTCCAATGAGGATGGAACCCGAGGACCACGAATTCACTGGAAGCCTGGTCCAGTTTGTGTGTAAGCAAAAAAATTTCTTAAACTATTGACCAACAGTTCTCTCGGTGGAAAGGATCAGTTATCAAGATTTGCATGAAGATAAATAAATATCATATAAGATATAAAATGATTACTTTCACGAGTGTTCCAAATATTTAATATAAATATTATAATGCTTTCAATACTAAGAAGAAATAATGAATAGTCATAATAATAAAAAATATTTTTTATGAAAAGAAATCAGAGGAAACTTTCTAAAATATTCTATATTCAAAATTCCTTCGACAACATGACAGTGTGCATTTTAATCTATACTCTCATAAATCGACACGTAAATCAAATTCAGATAGGAAAAGGACAAACGAATAAATATTAAAAATAATTTGGTATGTAACATCCCACTTTCACAATGTCACCCAAACAAAACTTTAACCTTATAACAAATCAAAAAGTCTAATGTAAACTATGTATTAAAAATATTTAGAACAAGTTCCATCGCACTTTAGAAAAAGGCACTTCACTTGAGTATCAAAAAAGACTTAATAAAGAGAAAAACAAAAAACACATATATATAACATTTTCATTGCTGGCATGCTATTCTAACCACTGTGATGCCAATTTCGGGTTTGCTTTTATGATGCTTTGGTGGGAGGGTTGTTGCCGGCCTGCAAGCATACCACTAGATGAAGGCTTAAATCTTTACATTATGTTGTAATCAACTCAGATGAATGAGAATGATCAGAAGTGCAATTTAAATCTTTGTGTATGAGTAATAAGTATGTTAGAGAAGATTTATAAAAACAGAGATTCATGAATTTGCACAATTATCTTAGGGTGCTCATTTTCTCAAAAATCTGTTGTTGTTAAGAAGCAATAGAAAAGGTAGAAGAGCAGGAACGACAGAAAAGGGAAAATGAGGAACAGAGAATAAAAGATGCCGAAAAACAGGCTGAGCAGAAGGAAAGTTTGCAGTCAATGGAGAGCTCAGATTTAGATTCTCAGCATGTTTCTCAGGAGATTCCAGAATCATCTGTGCAGGTGAAATAAACTCCTTGGTAATATTACTTTAATGTCTTGCTAGAATAACTTGGGCATTTCATGCATCCTGTTCTCAGCATTGTTTATTTTGAGCAAGTGCTCAATTCTTGTTCTCAGCATTGTTTATGTGGTGGGTGAACAAAACAAAAAAAAAAATCTAAAAATAAATTATTAACCATGAATTATGATAGGGCTGTATTGATGGGTTACCAGTGAATAACAACTTACCTTTGACTAAACAGACATCATGATCTGTTGGTCACCACGTTCATAAATTTTCTTTGAATGCAACCAAAAGTTAGTCAAAATTTGAATTCAGGGTTTCCACTCAGAAAGGGGAAAAATATGAATAATAACTCCTTGTACCAGAATTTGTTTAGGCAGGGGAGGAACCTGATCTAGAGCCCAGTTTGGGGATTGTTGCCTCAATTGGAAGCATTCAATCGCTGAACAATCAACATAAACACACTGGATACAATTTTTACAGACAAGATGGATGCTTCTTCCCGAGAATATATGCATATATATAGATAATTTACCTGTATGGAATTTCATCTCCATCTATTCGACTAAACAAAAATTCTCTGTATTTACATAATAGTCCAGCTGGGGTGGCCTGAGCAGAATCCGAATCCATGTCCAAAAACAGGAAGTTGCTCTCATTTTCTGAGTCTTTTTCTCGCCCTTGAAGCTGCTTCTGGATCCCCTGTGGCCTTTGATGGTGGCTCATCATCTGCTCCTGATGCTCTTTTGACATGCTTAGGTGGCCTTCCAACTCCTCTTTTCAAGGGAGAGGGCTGGTCCTGATCTGATGTTCGTTGCTTGTGGGTGGGCTCAGGAGGAGGAGTGCCCTTCTCTTCCTTCATTGCTGCAACTTTGCCTAAAAGCTGCTCTGTGCTGCGGCCATTGTTGTTGTGGTGGTGGATGTGACTGTTGCTCTTGTGGGTATGAGAATTGTTCCGCGACTCAACCAATGGGGTGTTGCCGATCGTGGTCCACACACACTCAGCTATGGACTACTAGGCCTCTGTGTACATAGTTGTAGAGCCTTCTCCTACTCTACAACCCATAGAAACACTCTACATTTTGACTCAACCACTTAGACTTCTCATGCTCCTCTATCCCCCTCTCTCTCTTTACACTTAGAGCCTCACTCTATTTATATAATCCCATGGTCTGCGGACCATGGGTAGGTCTATCCAGCTGAAGTTACATTACAAAACTAGGGCAGACAACCCTATGACTCTCTCATACTTTCATGCCCTACGCCCACAATTCGCGAAGCTTTTACCGCAAGATTTGGTCAAAAATTGGGCTTTAAGCCCCAAAACATGCCTTGGGGGGATTCCGTGCCCAACAGGCCCCCAATACAAACATCATGACTCACCCTCGAGTCACTCTGTTGGTGCAGTGATCTTTGTATGAAGTCCCTCCAACTGTTCTCGAACTGCATGGAGGTCAACATTGCACTGAGCTGCTATTTGCTAGATCTACTCCCTACGTTGTTTCGCGACCTTTGTGTCAGGAGTGCTTCTTTGCATTAGTATGTGTATCCCTTTCATGTGTATGAGCTTACCTTCGATTTCTGTCGTGATGGTGAAAGCCTCATAGATCCAAGGTTGAACCCACACCTTCAGGACTGCTTCCTTATGTCGTGCCGCGTCCAGATGCTCCTTCAGCACTTTATCCTTCTACATTCGCACAAGCCTCTGAGTGAGGACCACTGTCTGTGTAGTTCCTCAGACACTATCATACTACTATTGGTTTTCTTGCGCCTTTGTCTCTAAGCATTAGATGTTGGGGTCCTCCTATAGGTTTGAGAGGACCTCAAGTGATTTGTCCAACATATTGGTGCAATCTCACACTGCACCTCCAATCTCATCTAGTCCCGTTGTGATAGTGCTAACGCACTATTTTCTGACTTTTGGAGGGGTGCACGGATGTACCTTCAACCGTAGCTTGGGGACCTAAAGTTTCAGCTCTAGCTGAACCTTTGTTATTTCTTCCCTTGCCTCGTGGACCCCTACTGCTAACCTGTGGATCTGCGCTTCTACTAGTATGTCGGTTGGGATGGCCAGCTCCGGGATGCTTTGTCAAGTGTCATCTATCTCTTGTACTAGCTGTTGATTCTGCGACACCACTTCATCGCGTTGCAAGCTCAGTTGTTCGATATTGATTTTCTGCTCACTAAGCACTTGCAGTACGCAACTCTCCCTAGCGCACAACTCTGTAGTTATCCCATGATTCTATAAAGCATATAAGGTCTCTTGTAGAAGTGCAACCATATTGAGACTGAGACCTTTCAATGTGCTAACTGTAGGCCTATCGACCTCATTTGATGTCACTAGTGCTCCTTCTGGCAACACTATGGTATTCGTCATCAGTGTGTGCAACATCTTCTCTGCTACTATTGAGCCGACTGCGAGGCTGGTCAAAAGGGTACCAACATGTGGAGGGCACGCCTATAATTCCTGCAACTGCACTCTGAGGGCCCCCCAACACAATCTGGTTCTCTTGCATGAAATATTGGAGAGCCTCCTTTGTGACGTCACACAACATCTCACTGATGTCGTGCAGATCACCCTCGGTTAGGGTGATCAGGTCAATATACAATTTCGATGCCTTAACCTTCTTACGCAACCCTTCCCGCTCTATTGGGTGTTGGTGCTTTAGCTGTATCAACGTAGTTCATGGGTTTGTGCCTCCCTCTTTTATCTCTGCTTCCTCTACTTCCTGCCCCTGCGAAGGCGTCGTTTTGCCCTCGCCCGCCTTCACAGTTACCTCCTGTGTTGCTGCTACTACTACGACCTTTTCTTGGTTAACTGCTTTCTGTGTCGCATCCTACGCCGTCTGCACTTTTGCTTTCGTTGCTTCCTTCCTTTACTTTTCAACCAACTGTGTGATGTGCAACTTGGCCTTGTATTTATTTCTTTGTGCTACCAACTTCTTGATTTTTTCAATGTCTCGGGTGTGCCACTCCGGCGACCATGCCTCCAGTACATTGAAAATGACGTCATCTATGGCTACGAAATGTAGATTTTTCCACTATTTAGTGGGGTCCTTACGCCCTCTTATATAGATGTTATGCATGTGTGCTTTGAATTCTGCAAAACCCTACAGACTGTTGTAAATAGTGGGTGATAATCGTGACTTATGGGTGATCCCCATTTTGAGGTTCATCTCCATGAACACTGAGAGGATTTTACTGTCATGGATCCTCTTAGCATCCTTCGTTGCCCAGAGCGAAGCATACTTTGCGGCCTCCAGTAAATCCCTGTCAATTATGGGGAATTTACTATCCTCTGACAATTCTCTAGCCACAAGCACTACGGACAATAGAAGCCATGCATAGCAGAATGTTTTTCCCTGTTCATGAGCTTTGCGGAAATTTTCTAAAAACTCCTTACAGATGAACTCAGACGAGTTAAACTAGACCCCCTCCACGCACTGCTCAGCTAGTGCTACCACCGGCGCGGGTATTTCGTCTATGCGACACTTATGCATGACCTTTCCTACCAGGATTTGGGTCACCACACGTACTGCTTTCTCCTTGATGTTGGATATGGCATAGCCCCTCTTCTTCTTTTCCAGATTGTACTTTTTCTTTGTGGTCTCTACAATGGCCAAGCCACTGGTTTTCCCTTTTGGTATCTCTGTGGGGTACTCTCCTTTACATGGAAGTTGGGAGATGTGTTGAATCAAGTCTCTCGTGATGGGGATGGGATCCTCCAGCCACAAACACCTAGCATGCACCAGGCAGAGAAGTTACTTGATGACAAAAATGGTTATTGGGGCGTGGTGGAAGTGCGGCACCCAGAGCAGGTTTAGTAGCCCAGCCTTTTCCACTCCACGCAACCACTTTCACAAATCTAATTCTGTACCCCCGTCATGGTGTTCTTCCTTGGCTTCATGAGGCTCCTTGTCTCAAGGTGAGGGAACTTCTCATGGTCAACGAGGTCCCAATATTCAAATTTTAGGCTCAGCACTCACCCCAGGTGCATACCCTACAAAATAATGTTGTATGGGAGGAGTAGGGTCTGAAGCGAGCTCTTGGTCTTGTCTAGGTCCTTGGGCAATTCCACCTTCCCTTTTTGCCGGGGGGCATAGGCAGGAAATTTTGTTGCGGGGTGCGTAGGTTAAGTGCCGTCCTCCATGCCTTCATCCTCATCCTCTATGATGATAAGATCCTCCAGATCTTCTCCTTCTTCATCCATCTCTATGGTGATGAATTCCCCTTCTCCTCCATTGATAGCTTGGTGTGTAGCAGGTTCTGCGGGGAGACACGTACAAGAACCATTGCTTGTTTGTCCTTCTTGGGTCTTGGCGTGTGCAGTGATTTTAGCATTTTTGCCACAATCCTACCACCTTCCAGAACATCTCCCACAGCCAAAGCCTATGTGGCCTCTCCGGTGGTCATTTTGATTATCTCCATAACATCCTCAACTGTTGCCATCGCATCGGTCTAAAAATATAGCACTCGCAAACTTAGGGGCTCAATCAACGCTCTGCACACAACAATAAGGGCTCTGCTCAATCGCTGAATTCACAAATGACCAAGTGTTGTTTTCTGGGTAGCCCTTTGTATTTTATGGCACTTTTTGAATTTGAATTCGACTGTTCCCCCCAAATTCAGTTCATTAATGCTGCCTTGGCGATTTTTTTTTCTAAATCTTGCCCATAAATCACTTCTTAAATGCCTACCACCCACTCCATTTGGCCTCAAGTTGACCATCCCATTGTGAATACTGACTTTAATGGTCACTTTTTGGTCAACATGCATGGCAAGGCAGCCCCCCGTGGTCGCGGAGCTTGTGACTCTTTGCTTCTGTGCGCATCTCCAATATCGCGCAACTCCCGAGCAGAAGAGTTTATAGTCCGGCACTCCCTTTCAACTACCTGGAGTGCTAAGAATATCCTTCCTTCACTAATCAGGTGGTCGCACCACCTGCGAAAAGTTTCATCCGATCATCCATCATGTTTCCTGGAGAATACCCATCTTTTATTGTTACGGTCACCCTTGCGCACTTTACCATCTTCAATGTGCTACCCTGGTTACTATGCTTAGTAATGTGCAGTCCAAGCCAAGGCATTAGATTGATCAATTCGCAACAATAAGCCTTAAACTTGTCATCACAATTGTATGCATCCAACCTTTCCACCCTAGTCTTTTTGCTACGAAAATCTTCCTTTATCTCATCCTCCATCTTTCTGAGCTCCGTGTCCACCAGAGTGCTTTTCCTCCTTAACCATAGCCTTTATTCTTCAAGTTCTTGGAGTCTAAGATTTCCTTGTTGGATTTCTGCTTCCAAGGTTCTCCGAACCATCATATCTATTGGGGCCATCACGCATGGTCTAAATTCCTGAAGTACTATAGGGCTTACTGCGGTTGCTTCATACTTTAGCCTTGGCGATGCCTGCGTGGTCAGGTTTTTGCACGCGGTCCTATAAGCCTAGAGAACCCCTAGTAGGCATAGGTCCTAGTTAGTCCACTTCACCTTGGGGACCTTGTTCAACGCTTCGCGTACTTTGTTAAACGCTTCTACATGAATATTATTCTACGCACTTGGTCTTTTCATACTTTGTGGTCCCAACCGTAGAGGTCATTTACGTCATTTCCTTGCGCTCACCTGTTTACCGCTCGTGTCTCCTACCGCGAGTATCATGTGCATTCCTATAGGCTTCACACCATATGCTTGTATCCACCTGGAAAGGTGAGTATGTGGGCCAGTTCATTTGTCATACTTACCTTTCAATTACACCTGAGGCTTCCCAAACTGCATGAGCATCATCCTTCCACATTCGTGCCAGTCCTTGAAACTTGTTTGGTGCGTACCCCACCATATTTTGGGTGTAACTCTCAGTGCCCATTTCAGAGCGTTGAAATGCTGATGTTTTGGCACTACTTTTTCAAAATTCTTCAGGAAATCATGCACTTTGCCCAAACCATCATACGTAGGTAGATCTGTTACCTCTGTTGCTACGTAGCACAATGCCCTTGTCATCATGTTATAGTTGAGCATAGTTACCTCGTGTAACTAGTTCTGCCATTGTTCTATCTCTTCATCAGAATATGATGTACAGGAGCTTTCGCTTTCCCACAATATTCAACCATCCGCGCTTGGATTTACCCAGTCTTGCTCGTGCGTAGTTATCTTATAGATATATTCTAGATCATCGTCACTATCATAGTCGCGCACTGGCTTTATGTAGCGTGATCCTTCCGCAAGGTCTAAAGGTACCACTACACGCAGTGACATTTTCTGAAAAATCATCTTTCGCTTCTTTAGATTTATCACTCCATTCATCCGAGTGGCCCAATCTATTCCCAGTAGTGAGGGATAGGGATTGGTGTCATCAACAATATATATCACTTTGAAATCTTCTAGCACACTCACTCCTTCGATATCTACTATGATTCACTACAATATCCCCATAGGTAGGATCTTTCGTTGGTTCACCATTTGTAGTTGGATAGGATACCATTGCAACGCAGGCCTGCTCATGCATTCTCATGTATGCTTTGGGAGGATGTTCGTGTCCAACCCTAAGTCCAAAATCACTTGGTCCATCTCATATTCCCTGATCTGTTCGGCCAATCTCATCTCCCTTCCTATTCGTGTCGTGTGCTTCCCGAGCTTCCGGACTACACACGATTTTCTTGATGCAACCCCAACGAATCTAGTTATGAGTTCTTGCAGCCCCTTCACAGCCTTGTTGTCACGCAACAAATTCATGCATGTCTCTAAGAACATAGTGAGAATTGATGGGTCCATTTCCGTCTCTAGTCTATCTTTACGTCCTGAAGTGGAGGAATTCGCGAAGCTCCTCTTAGATTCCATGAAGTTCTCCTTAGCGTGCCCCAAATCAAATTCTGGTTCCTTTTTTGGGGCTTTGCAAACCTAGGTACTTTCTTCAGGCTACCATCCTTTGTCATCCCCTGTCGTAATACCACTTCGGAGCATGATATTTACATTAGGGTCTTCCTTACATAGCACAAGCCTCATCATTTTCAGGTTCTGAGCCAGTGGAGGCTGGAGTGCTCCTTTATCGCGCAACCTCACTATCAGTGTGCGACAATCCTCCATCTCATGATCAAACTGCATACAATATAAGCATGATGGTCTCGTTGGATTTCTATAATCATGGGCATAATGCCCTGGCCCTCCACAATTGTAACATATCCACTGTCCGCAACCTCTTCCTAGTCCCATTCCACCTCGGCCTGGTCCGCGCCCCTGAAATCCAGTACATACCATTCCTGCATTTTGATCAAGGGTCTGTGTTTCCGCCTGGACTCTATAGGTAGGAGTCCGATCCATCATCAGTTCATAACTTCTACAGGTGTTCTGATCATGTCCTACTGAATTGGAGAAATTATAAGACAACTACTAGGAATTCTACGTATACTTTTGTAGTAGATGGCATCTATCTGTAGCATGTTTTCCTCCTATCTAACAAATCACGCACCATAATGCAGGCACTGCGCTTGGTCCTACTTGTGCCTCTGGTCTCAATGGAATTGGTCCTCCTCCCACGAGGTAATTCACAAACACCGGGTAGTGGTCCTTGTTGTGCTGCTAGCCCTTGCACTTTACGCACCATACCTCGTCGCACACTTCTGGATGAGTTGTCCTATCTTGTTTCGAACTCTGCATCTCCAGGCACAAGTTTTTCAACTGCACGTGAATCTGCTGGAGTCCCAGGTTAGGATCTTGTATTAGCATCTCGTGCAATCTCATCGCGACCTCCAAAGCCTTAGCCTAAGTGGTTAGCCTTTTTTGCGATAGCACATTCTGCAGATGCAGTGTTAATGAGGCTACAAAACATTTGCGATGTTGCCCATCTGTTAAGGTCATGTTCGCATCACGAATTGTGCACTTTAGACTTTGATCCAACTCCCACGGGGTTTCACTTGGTAGCATTGTGATTTCCTTGAATCTAATGATCGATTGTGCCTCAGATTTTGGCCTGCTAAATTCTTTGTTTAGTGCACTTTGAATATCCGCTATCCCTACATTCAGATTATCATTGGAATGCTTAATGTACCTAGTTAGTGCGTGATCTTGCAGAGTGCTAACCAACATCACCCTCTTTCTATTGTTGTTCATGACACCCTGTGATTCCCATACAACTTTTACCACGAACCAAAATTGGTCTGGATCTCCATTCCCTACTCCCTTGAACACGGGTAGCTTTATCGCACTGGCCATACTACTTCATGCTGGTTTTGGAGGTGGTATGGGCAAAGTCGGGGGTGAAGATGGTGAATTAGTGGTGTTGTGAGTGGGGGTGGTCTTCTTTATTAGATTGGTTGCATTTTTTGGCAAAACCTTCGTGAGCTCCTCTTCGCCTCCTCGTGGAGGTGAAATCAAGGGGCTAGTTTCTAGTTTTTTTCCACCTTCATTTCTGTAGATCCTCCCACTCCACATAGCCCCAATCATTAATTTATTCACATCACCCAGTTTTCACATAGTAGCATTTTAATCCAAGTGTTCAAAGATTTAACGTACTTACCTCATGGTCCCTTGAGGAAGTGTCATTCTACCATTCTAACTGACCGAAGTATCTACCGTGAATTTGGTGATGAACCCTCCTATGATTCGATCCAGTTAGTGATCGACAGCACGTGCGATCTTATCTTCCGATGCTTCTAGTCTGTGCACCAATTCTGGATTCCACACAATATGTTTGGCAAGTTTACACCTTCCTTGGCTATCTGCTAGCTTTGGAATCCACTCATATAACTCAGTAGAGAAGGATGCAAAGAGAATTGCATGGATCTCTGTATAAAAGTAGCAATCTAACCACTCTTCCTTTGACAGTCATGGATTCCTATTTTCCTGCTCCGTGAACTCATGAATATTTCCGTCCAACCAC
>APFE031668047.1:0-12040 GCA_000404065.3 Pinus taeda
TATAAATACAGGCATTGGGCCAGAGGAGGGGAGGTTGAAAGCTGAACATTCCAAAGGGTAGATGCTGTTGGAATTAGGACTTCCTTGTAGAAGCTTGTGAGGAGAGATTACCATCCTTTCTTGTTTCATTTGGAAGTGGGTGAGATTATCAAAGTAAAGGAAAACTCTTGCTGGACCCTACGAGGAACTTGCACAACACCAAGGCTCAGGTTGTAATGGTTTCTTTTGTATCCTATTAATACAAATAAGTCCATTCTTCTCAACAATTTGTTATTAATGAGTTGTTTCATATACTCCTTGGTCTATATGTTGAATATGTTTTATTTTATGGGATATTCAGGTGCTATGTAATCGTTTGATTTTTAGTGAATGCAGGTTTCGAAGTGAAGGAGGAGCTCATCTGGATCGACGAGGCTAGACTACTACAACAGCGTTGGACTACAGGTAGGATCTAAAGCACTTGATTTCTCGTGTGATAAATGCATGTTTAGAGAAGGATTGCTCTTAATTGTCTTGTTTGTCACTAGAAAGTCTTAGGCTTCTAGGGAGGTTGGTTTTGTCCGCAAGATTAACTCTTTCCGCATGAAAGATTCTATGTGGTGTTCAACATAAACTCATTTATTCACTCGATACTAATTGTACCATAGTACCTTGAGAGCCATTAACATCATCGATAGTTTCTCTCACATTTGTTAACTGCTTACATCATTGAACAATAATCAGATGGTGTCTACCATGTTTGAAATCAACTCATTGATTCACATGGTTAGACCCATACATAGGTTGGTTGTGTGAATGATATAGAAGAACCCATATCTAGTTTTATCCACCAAGGTTGCGATTTTAGGAGTTATAAAGAGATCACAATCTATGATAGCCATGCTCATACAAACAATCATCCATTTATGGGTCCACCACTTGTCATCTATGGACTTGTCTTTTGATCATTGTACATGTTATGTTAGATTATGTGTTGAGTAAGGGTATGCCTCCCTTAACAAAAAATATGTCACGATGAAAATGTAACAAATGAAGGTCACTGGTTGTTGTTGATCCTGACTTGTCACAAGGTAAAGCATTATAGTCATCAGTCATCATTTCTGACTTTGTACTTTAGGGGGAAATTTGTTGTAGGCCATTTTGTCACATCTTATCAATAAGCCTCCTAATGGGATCAATAAAAATCCCATTCCCCCTTGTCATCATCATTTCAAAAAGCCCTAAACATGCATCTTTCATTCCCTAGAGTTTTTCCCTGAAACTCCATCATCTGAGGTAGTTTTAGGGCTAATGCACCCTGGTCTCTTAGTAGACAACGTTCACCTACAATTTTCTCCACTGTGGCCTCTATTTATCACCTACATGTTTCTCCTCTTTGCACCTACATTGGTTCTTAAAATTCAGGAAAAAGAGATAAATTCTGGAAGCTTCCTATTCTAGAAGCTTCCAGAAATTGTTATAACCATTTACCTCAGATAAAACATTCAAATCCTATCCTACCCTACTTTGGATTTTCCATCCCTTATCCATCCTCCCACCAAATGTGGTTCTAAAACCTTACATTGGTAATGGGATAAGAACTCCTAACTTACCCCACTCCTCTATATATTTACAACCTTCCATATGCAAGGGTTTGGCTTTTGGAGAGTGATTTTATCCTTATGCTTCTGAGGTGAGAGATTTCATTTCATGCATTTAGGGTGATTGGAGGTGCACATTGTGACAAGGAGAGGACAATTTAGCCTTCGAGGAGCTCTTCTACAAGATAAAAATCTATTTATGGTTGTAAATTCCTTCCATTTGTATTAATGCAAATAATTCTCTATTTTCCTTTATGTGATGTTGCTATTTCATGTATTTCAATACCATGTTGATATATTTAATGGAGTATATAGATGATATTACATAGATCTCATAGTTTCTTAGGTTATGCCATTTGACTGTGCAGGTTCTAATTTTCGCAATCAGAGTTGGAATTAGAGAATTCAAGCTAAAGAAGGAGCAAAGCCAACGAAAGATTCCAGGAATTTCGTCATCTATTTAATTTAACTAAAGCATTAGGTTCCTTATTTCTCTATTGTTTTAGGTTAGCTACCAAACCTAGGCGAGATACTTTTGTTTGCAATTGTAAACTTGTTTAACATTATTATAAATGGGAAAATATTTGATGGCCTGGAGAGGGGGTATTTTCACACACAAATTCTTTAATTCTCCCAAAAGTTAACCCTCTTCTAGGGTGTGCTATTTAGGGTGGAACAAACTTTTAGGGTAAGGAGGTGCATTTTCTTTAGGGGTACTCTCTTCCTTCTCTTCTTCAATATCTCCAGGTGGAGACAGTCATTGATTATTGGGGAACACCTTTCCAGGCTAAAGTTTGATCTCTTGGATTTCCACAACATAACTAGGATATGATGTCTCCCTACTATAAACCCATTATGCCTGCTTATTGTTCGGGTTCAGATTGGGTTGAGTAGGCATTTGAGGTTCCTTAGGTGGGGTATGATGAGGAATAATTGGTTGAGGTTGAGGTGGATGTAGTAAAGTAGGACGTTGGTTTGTTTGAGGCCTCCATCCTTGTAAGGGGTTTCCCTAGTGGGAAGATTGAGGTGGATATGGATGGAAAAGAGGGTTAATAGCCCAAGGAGGATATTAAGGAGTATAATACCAAGGAGGAGGTGTGGGACATGAAAGATGAGTGGAAGGGTACCGAGGCTGGAAAGGTGCATTCTGACTTGGATTATAATAAAGATAGTGCAAACCTTGCATTCTTTTGTTATGGACGAGGGCCTTGAGGCATCCTTTTGTTAATGAACCAGAGCTGCTCGGAACCACCTTCCGCCCCTTGGGATACAACCTTCAAATCTGAAAGCGGGACATTTTTCTATTGCACAGTTTTGTTCACAGACATACCATACTTATATGACATTTAGTGGGCACTCATTCCTAGGTTGTCTCTTAGTGCATCTAGGGCAAAAGATAACATGTGCCCTTTCTGCTTCCTCTTTTTTCCTTTTGATTTGCATAGTAACCATCTATAGGGAAAATTTATTCAACATTTCACTCTCAAAATACTACAACATACTTCCTATCTCATGTTTGATGGCTGATGTAGAGGGAGATGAACTGACCAAGCCTTGACTAGACCTAATATTTTTCCTAGCAACCCTAGAGTGATCCTTGAATAATGTTTTGATGTCATCACAAGGAAATTGGTAGATGTCTCCTCCAGACAACATGTTGAGGGTTTCCATTATATCCTCCTTGATCCCTAAGAGAAGAACTAGTGACTCAGGGTTAAGGGTACAATTAGCCTTCCTATAATTGAGTTGGAATCTTTCCTCATAGTCATCTAAGGATTCATTTGGTCCTAGGGTAATTTTAAAGATTTCCTCCTTTGTTTCTTTAGACCAACAATAATCCTTGTACTTTCCATTGAAGGCTTATTTCATTTGGGCCCAGGTAGCAATGCTACCTCCAGGTCAACTCATAAACTGGCACAAGGTTGCATCTTTGAGGGTAGATTAAAACAACTTCATCTTCTGTTGATCAGAGGCATAGTTATATGTCTTGCAATGAACAACAAATTCAAACGTGAAGGTGTCAGGGCCTTCAGAGATTAGGCCATGGAAATGTGGAAGGGAAACATGGATTGTAGTCTTCATTATTGCCTCCCCATTTGTTGAGAAATGGCAACAAGAAATTCCAGTTTAATTTGTCCTTGAATTGAACTGTGAATTAAAATAGAATTCTTTTCTCATAGAAATTTGGAAATAATTAATTAAGTTTAATTAACTTAATTAATTCAGGAAATTCAAATTAGAAGTATTTTGGAATACATGTATATGTTCTCCCTACCTTATAGGAGTTAAGGATGAGTTATGAATGAGTTGTAATCAATTAACTCAATTTATTGAGTTAAGTCCAGTTAAATTAGTTCCAATCAGTTTCAAGAACTAATAGTGAGTAAATAATAAATTAGGACACTAGTGACCTAATTAGTGATACTCTAGTTAACTGAAGATTCCACCATCAGAAACTCATGCATGTTAATTTTGAGAAAGACCCAGTTGAGACTAGAGCGCATGGACAATGTACTATTTTTTTTTGTATTTTTTTGAGTTGCACTGATAGTGCATGCATTTAGGAACTGATTCTTGAGGGATTGTGCAATTTTTAGAGGCTTTATTTCCCTTTAAATACAAACTATCCTTAATAGGAATTAAACATTAGAATAAAGACTTGGAGAGCTTGTGAATTGGCTAAGCTTTGACATTGAGCTTTCTTATGAGTTGGAGATTGAATTTACTGAGTGCTGGGATTGTTCTAGAGAGAAAAAGCATTGTAATTTCATCTTGATTTTCTAGATTAATACAAAACATATAGTGGGGTTTTGAGTTGTGGCTTTCCTCATATATTTATTGTGTAATGTGCCTTTGATTCCCTTCCTCTATTGATTGTTGTTTTCTCGATGTTTATGGGCTTCCATTGTAATGAGTAGAAGTAGATTCTTGTCTCTTGTTTTAGTAGATTACATGAGATTGTGTATCTATAGGTTTCCCTACACGTATCAAAGAAGATAGTTTTTTGGGCCGAGAGTTTGCAGAGAATTTATGAGAATTTTTATGCAAAAATTTAATAAACAAGTTGCATATTGGGATTCCTTGGGAAAATATACCAAAATTAAAAAACAAATCAGCTGAATCAGAGATCGGATGAGGGATATATTGCTGATTTAAAATCAACTCTCTAGAGGAGATTTCAAAGTTTTGAGTTTCTGGGTTAGAGGTGAAAGTTGAATTTGCATACATACTTCAGGATCGATAGATGGCATTCCATGGGTTGAGGCTTGAGTATGCCTTTGAAGGAAACTTGAATTTTATACCCTGGAGGGATAGGATGGAGGCTATGCTAGAAGATAATGGCTTGAAGGAATTCATTCAGCAAGAAGTCCCCAAGATAGCACCTACGGATGCACAAAACTTAGCTGAATGGAAGAACTATGTGGCAAAGGCAAGGTGGATAATCCTTGAGGGAGTTCGAGACCACATTGTCTCGAGTCTACATGGAAAGTAAACTACACATGCTATGTGGAAAAAATTGATGACCTTGTATCAGAATAACAATGATAAAATGAAGTTGGCACTGAAGGATAAACTTTGTAAAATCAAGATGGAGAAAGGTGGGACGGTTCCAAAGTACTTGACCAAGTTCACTCAATGTCGAGATCAACTTGGAAGTGTTGGAATCACAGCTGCCAAGGAGGATATGATGAGCCTTTCTCTTCTTGGAGTCCCATAGAGTTGACATAGTTATTAGGACTCTATCAACGGTCAGGAGAAGCTACCAAATTGGGAATGACTATGGTCAGATTTGATGCAAGATGAGATTAGGAGGAACACTAGGGATGTCTCTTCATCAAATATTGATGATGAAGAGAACTATGCCTTAGCGATTAAGGCAAGGAAGGGGAAAGGTAAAATTTTTCATTCCAAATAAAATTCTTATCATGGTGGTAGGATGAAGGACATGACGAAAGTTAAATTCTTTCATTGTCAGAAGATGGGTCACTTTGCTACAAATTGTCCATTGAAGAAGTATAAGGAGAAGTCCTCAATAGGAGCGGTGGGTGAGGCTTTTGCCTCCCAATTTGAATTGGACTTTTACCTCATTGCATGGATGGTGTCTTCAATGATGGGAAGTGTCTCGTACTTAGATAGTGAAGCTTCTTTTGACATGACCGGTGAGAGAGATTTGAAGATGCATATCGAGATGGGTGATGACAGTAAGTATAGTGTTTCTGGTGTGGGCACTATTACTTTTCAGAGGGAGCATGTGGCTCCACTCATTTTGAAAAATGTTATGCATGTATTTGAATTGACGAAGAACTTGGTATCTATTGCCATGATTGAGGATAGAGGCTATGATGTGATCTTTTCAAAAGGAAAGGAATTCCTTCAACACATATACACGGGTCAAGTAAAGAAGATAGGGATTTGAGTTCAGAATCTCTATAAGATAGAGGTAGAGGATTGTGTTGCTTTAAGTTCAAAAGTGGAAAAGAAGTTGAGCGGAGAAGTTGGTAGTTGTGGCACAGGTGATTGGGCCACTTGCATTATGGGGATTTGAAGATATTGCAGCAAATCTCTTCTTGTCTTCCTAAAGGTATGCTTGAAAAAGTTGATACATGCAAGGGTTGTACTTTGGGAAAATATACCAAGTCTTCCTTTGGAGATAGAGATAGTCAAGTAGATTCTATTATGGAGAGAGTCCATTCAGATGTGTGTGGAACATTCTCGACAATATGTATCACCAAACATAGGTATTATGTTATATTTGTAGAAAACTATTCTTGTAAATGCTGGATATTTTTCATGCAGAGAAAGGATTAGATATTCACAAAGTTTTGTGAATTCAAAGCATTGGTAAAGAAAGATTCAGGAAAGAAGGTTAAAGCTCTATAGAGTGATAGTGGTGGAGAATATGTCTCCAATGAGTTTAAGAACTTCTCTGAAGTAGAAGGAATTAAATGAGAGTTGACGGAACCTCATCATCCTCAACAAAATGGGTTTTTCAAGAGGAAGAACAGGAGCATAGTAGGGGAAGGAAGGGTGATGTTGCATGATTAGGTCCTACCACTACACTTGTGCGCTGAGGCATGCAACACACCAATTGATGTTCAGAACTGTAGCCCACATCGAATATTTGAGAGTAAAACACTAGGGGAAGCTTATTCTGGTAAGAGGCCAGATGTTGGTCACTTAAGGATTTTTGGGTCATCAAGTTATTGCCATGTGACCAAAGATGCATTGAAGAAGATTGAGCCAACAACAAAGTTGGGGATATTTGTGGGGTACACTAATACTCCCCACAACTATCGGGTGTACATGCAAACCAGTCAGATGACAGTGGTTCGTAGGGATGTCAAGTTTGATGAGGAGAAGGCCATGTGAGTATCCCTTGAGAGGGAGATTGATCTACATGCAGAGGAGGAAATTTTAATTCCTAAGGTTGAGGAGCCTCAGATTGATGTGGAGCAATCACATGAAGAGGTTATGGGAGTGGAGACATCCACTTAGGGAGAGTCTTCCAGAGAGGGAAGAAAGCGCACTAGAGAGGTTGACAAATTGTTGGATGATGCATGTGAGAATGTGGGATCACCCTCTTCTCAGTGCAGATAGAGAAGCTCACCAGAGAGGTACACTGGATACATGGCACTTATGGGTGCATGTGTTGTGACAGAGCCATCTTCCTTTGAGGAAGTAGTGCAATAGATAGTTTGGGTTGATGCAATGGTGGAGGAGTATGACTCAATAGCTCAAAAAAAATGTTTGGGATGTGGTCCCAAGACCAGAGGACAAGTCAGTTGTGAGCTCCCATTGGCTTTACAAAGTAAAGTAAGCTGCAGATGGTAGTGTTG
This sequence comes from Pinus taeda, assembly GCA_000404065.3. NCBI lineage: Eukaryota > Viridiplantae > Streptophyta > Pinopsida > Pinales > Pinaceae > Pinus > Pinus taeda. Next base: position 7,418 of record APFE031668047.1, read on the forward strand.
AGAAGCATAAGGCCAAATCTGTGGCCCGTGTCTTTTCATAGGTAGAGGGGATTGACTATGATAAGACCTTTGCTCCTATTACAATGTACTCATCTATTACATCTATTTTGGTACTATCTTCACAGACGGGTTGGAGTATCCATCAAACAGATATGAAGACTACCTTCCTCAAGGGTATGATTGAGGAAGAGGTGTACATAGAAAAAGCCCAAAGGTTTTGAAACCTTGGAACGTGAGTAGCATGTGTGCCGAATCAAGAGAGCATTGTATGGGCTGAAGTAAACACCCTGTGCTTGGCACACCAAGACAGATAGCTACTTCACTATGTTGGGCTCCACGAAGAGTGAAGCAGTCCGAACTTGTATCACATAGTGGTGGAAGGTAAGATTTTGATCATTGTAATTTATGGAGATGATCTAATACTAACCGGTGATGAGAAGCTCATCAAATATTGCAAGGAGGATCTTGTAAGAGAATTTGAGATGAAGGACACGGGGCTCATTCTTTACTTTCTTGGAATGGAGGTATGGTAGGGAGATGGGAAGTTGTTTGTTTCTCAAGGAAAGTATGCCGATGAGATACTCAGGAGATTCTGCATGGAGAGCAGTAAACCTATGGAGACTCCTCTAGATGGTAACTAGAGGAAGGAGGATACTATTTTAGGAGAATTAGTGGAAGCTACTGTTTACAGGCAGCTTGTGGGTTAACTCATGTATTTGGTGAACACATGACTAGATATATGTTATGCAATTAACTAGCTTAGTCAAGCGATGGTTAGGCCTACCAAGTTGTATTAGAAGGTGACAAAGCATGTAGTGAGATACCTCAGAGGAATTACTAAGTTTGGGTTGTGGTACAAATAGATAGAGGGAGTGAAGCTTTAAGGCTTCACCGATGCATATTGGGTGGGGAGCTCATCTGATAGGAAGAGCACATCAGGAGGGATGTCTAGTATTCAATCAACTGTAGTTTCTTAGTACAAGAGGAAACAAATATCGGTTGGCAAAGGCAGAGTACATGGTTGCAATTCAAGCAGCATGTGAGGCTATCTAGATGAGGAAGATCCTGGTTGGTTTGTTTTGTCAATAGATCGATCTAACAATGGTTTATTGTGATAATCAGAGTTGAATCAAACTCTTTTAAAATCTAGTTTTTCATGATCGGTGCAATGATATCATGTATTGAGGCATCATCATCTCAGGGATTGTGTATTGAGGCGGATCATGTTTTTAGATTACATTCCCATGAAGGAGGAAGATGTTGACATCTTGACAAAGGCATTGCCAAGATGTAAATTCGAGTTTCACAGAGGTAGGATTGGGGTAGTGGATAATCCCTTTCTTTTTGAGAGGGAGTGTTGAGAAATGGAAACAAAAAATTCTAGTTTAATTTGTCATTGAATTAAACTGTGAATTAAAATATAATTCTTTTCTCATAGCAATTTGAAAATAATTAATTAAGTTTAATTAACTTAATTAACTTAGGAAATTCGAATTGGAAGTCTTTTAGAAGACATGTATATGTTCTCCCTAACTTTTAGGAGTTAAGATGAGTTATGAATGAGTTGTAATTAATTAACTCAGTTTATTGAGTTAAGTCCAGTTAAATTAGTTCCAATCAATTTCAGGAACTAATAGTGAGTAAACAGTCAATTGGGACACTAGTGACCTAATTATTGCTACTCTAGTTAACTGAAGATTCCACCATCAGAAAATCATTCATGTTGATTTTGAGAAAGACCCAATTGAGACTAGAGTGCAGGGAAAATGTACTATTGGTTTTAGATTTTTCTAAGTCGCACTGATAGTGCATGCATTCATGAATTGATCGTTGAGGGATTGCGCTACTTTTAGAGGCTTTATTTCCATTTAAGTACAATATATCCTTCATAGAAATTACACATTGGAATAGAGAATTGGAGAGCTTGTGAATTTGGTAAGCTTTGGCCTTGAGCTTGCTTATGAGTTGGAGATTGAATTTGTTGAGCCTTGGGATTGCTCTAGAGAGAACAAGCATTGTAATTTCATCTTGATTTTTCAAATTAATACAAAACATATAGTGGGGTTTTGGTCTATTACTTTCCCCATATATTTATTGTGCTATGTGCCTTTGATTCTCATCCTCCATTGATTATTGTTTGCTCGATGTTTATGGGCTTCCGTTGTAAAGTGTAGAAGTATATCCTTGTCTCTTGCTTTAGTAGATTACATAAGCTTGTGAATCTACAAGTTCTTCTACACCATTGGTTCCTCTAATAGGGAAAAGATCATATATTTATTTTTTTATTTTTTCAGCCATGGTTTGGGTAGGTGAGATAGGTTATTCTTCCCATATGAGTTCCTAAAATTTTTTAGGTTGCTCATAGAGAGTGTCTTCTAACTCCCCTATAGTAAGAGAGGGAAATTCACAACCACCAAGGAAGAATCAAGGTTAACTTCTTAAAGGGGTGGGGGTTTTTGGTAAGAATGTCCCTTGACTATCCCTACTTCTACAAGGCATGAAAGAATAAGGTCTATTTTTTTTTAAATTTCTCTCTTTTTTTGAAGCTTTTAAATTAATAAGGTTGATGCAAACCAGAAATAAAAATAACAAGTAACTCCTAAGTATAAACAACACTTACTTGGACACCTCCCTGACAATGGCGCTAAAAAGTGATGAGCCCTAGTATTGCACCATGGATGTTGCAACTCCCAAGGCCCTCAACTTAAATTATCAACCCAAAGTTCATACAAACTTAGAGGTGAAAATGCTATATGCACATCAGGTTAAGTTCTACTCATGTTACCCTCAGTCATTAGATCATATCAAGGTATTCAAAGACCACTCCTTTAACTAACTAAAAATATCATTTTTTATGAAATCATATCATGATTGCAAGGAAATGAACATGATTATAAATACATAAATGAAAATGCCATTCATTAAATGTAAACTATTATTCGACTATTATTCAAGGCCTTTATATATGACAATGTTGGTTGATAGGATGAAATGAACTCATATAAGATAAAAAATAGCTTATGAGATGACTTACCAATCTGAATATTCTTATGAAAACTCTTCAATATGAGAATGCCCATTAACATCAATGTATTATGAATACCTCCCTAGTTAAGGGAGACTGTTGAAATGTGCAAATAGGTTCGGTCTCATAATATCTTATGTATTCTTGATTTTATGTATTTATGGAAAAAAGAGAAACAAATTTATTATTATTTTATAGCATGGGTTTCATTATCTATGTCAATTTTTGTTAGGTCAAAGAAACCATTGTGTGCTTTTAGGGTTTTTCATAGAGTCAAGAAGTCAAAAGAGTCATTGTCATATGTGAAAGACCCCATTGAGCATCTTGTATCATGCCAAAAGAATTTATTGTGAGTAAAATGTGTCAAAATTATTCCTCCAGGACCAAGTGAGCCTATAAGAGAAAAATTTGGTCAATAAAGATTAAGTTGGCCTCATTAAGGGCTATTCAAGCCTCGCAAAAATGGTATATATAAGTGGAATTGACCTCATTTGAAGAAAGCATTTATCCATGTTCGATCATAAGAAGGAAGAAGCAAGAAGACAAGACAAGAAGAACAAAGAACGAGAAGGAGAAAAGAAGCTAGGAGAGATAAAGTTGAAGTTTTCAGGTCTCTCTATCTCTCACGTGAGAAGGAGAGCTAGGGTTTTTAAAGCTACTAGGTCAAATTTGCGAAGTTTCTGGGTTGATGTTGTGAAGCTACTAGGTTGAAGTTGTAGGTGAAGCTGCTAGATCAAAGTTGCAAAAGAAGTTGCAGAAGTTGTTGGGGGTCGAATGTGTAGAAATTTTCTAGGCTAGAAGTTGCACAAACTGTAGGAATGACAAAATTTGTTGCTCATAGAAACAAGGTTAGCATGGTCTTGGATGTGTCTCAGTCTTGAGTCTAAAAGGTCTTGAAAATTTTCATTTGAAGATTCTATAAGAAGAGAATAATTTTTGTTAGTTTTCCTATCTAGGAGAGGTTTTGGCTCTTGCTAGTAGCCTACATCTTGTGTCCATTTGTTCTATTGATATTCATAGTTTGGTTGTTGTTTGATGATAAGAAAATTATAATAATCAAGTGAAGAAGAATCTAATTACAAGTAAATCAAGCTAAAATTAAGGAACATAACAAGGAGTAATCAAAGTAAAGAGAAATCACTCTAATCTAGTTGCCCTAGATTTATCAACACCATCTTTCCAAGGATTTATTGCATAGGAAGACCAAGGAGACTTGTAGAATATTATATCCACTAATAAAAATTGAGCCAATTTTTAACATCCTTTTTTCATTCTTTCAATGAGGTTTCATCTCTATAACGAAAAAATGAGGTTTTACTAAACATGGAACATGGTGTAGTCACATTTTCAATGTTTTTCAAATTCATCATAATTCTGATCCCTCCCATATATTGGTAAACCAATGAAAGGATGATATTCTAGTGTCACATGATGAATCAAAAATTTCAGTTAGTCTAGCACCAAAAGCATACATGTTTCAACAAAACATGTTGTTGAAAGACAAATGGAAGTAGGAGTCTTCTGGGGTCGCATGATCGACAATAATAATGGTCGATATACCATTGAAAGCATACATACTTCAATGAAATGGGTCATTA
>APFE031668050.1:0-13169 GCA_000404065.3 Pinus taeda
GATCTGTGATCTGTTTGTGAGCGGTGTCCTTCTGGTGTTCTGTCTGAGGAACTTACCCTGTAAATTCCTACATTGAATATGTGGAGGCATTATCTTCTTGGAAGGGGGTTTATTATGATGAGTGATCATAGTGGACTGAGGTACTTGTTTAACCAACCTAATCTGAATTATAGACAATCTAGATGGTTGGCTACCCTAAGTTAGTTTGACTTTTTGATCAAATACATCAAGGGAAAGGAGAATATGGCTGCAAATGCTTTTAGTAGGAGAGTGAAAGTAAATCATATTTCAGTTGTGAGCTCTTATGGGATGTATATGCAGTAATGGATCTTGCAGGCAAGGAAGCACGATGAGAAGTATCAACAACTAAAGCAGAATTTGTAGCAATAGAGTGAAGGTGATAGGGATGAGTATCACCTCAAGGCATGTGGCTTGGTCAGATTCAAGAACAAGATTTATGTGTCTGATAATAATGAGATCAAGAAGCTTATCTTGGGGGAGTTTCATGTCAAGCTATATTCAGGTCACCCGAGATACCAAAAGACTTTGAAAATAGTCAAGAAGTTCTATCACTGGCTGAACTTAAAGAAACAAGTAGCTGAGTTTGTTGCTAGATGTTTGGACTTCAGTAGGTGAAATCTGAGTGTAAGCACTCGGCTAGTCTACTACAGCCTATTCCGATTTCAGAATGGAAATGGGAGGTCATTTCCATGGACTGCATTACAGGATTGTCGAGGACATTAAGACAACATGATTCCATCATGCTTATGGTTGGAAAATTGAGTAAGGTAGCTCACTTCATTGCAGTGAAGTCTACTAATTTAGGTACTGAGGTAGCTCATATCGTCATCAGTGAGAACATGAGGTTGCATGGTGTTCCCAAGAAGATCATGTTAGACAGAGATGCCAAGTTCACTTTCAGCTTTTGGAAAGAGTTGTTTGCAGGCTTGGGGACCGAGTTAGATTTCAGTACATCTTATCATCTACAGATAGATGGACAGACAAAGAGGGTTAACAAGATTCTTGAGGATAAGTTGAGGATGTATCATGCATCAACAAAGGAAGTGGGAGGAGTATCTTCCACTGGTAGGATTTGTATATAATAATGGGGATCATAAATCCTTGAAGATGAGTCCATTTGAGGCTCTTTATGGGCGGAATTGTAATTCTCCTATCAACTAGAGTGATCTAGTGAACAAGGTGTTGATTGGACTGGACATGTTGGCTGAGTTGGAGCAGGAGATGCAAGTTATCAAAAGGAATTCGAAGGAAACATATGGCAGGAAAAAGAGTTATGTTGATCAAGATAGAGCATTCAATGAGTTTAAAGTTGGGGAGCATGTGTACTTGCACATCAAGCCTAAGAGGAGATATTTGAGGATTGGATTATGTGCCAAGTTGACACCTCAAAATTACGGGCCTTTTGAGATCCTTGAGAGGATTGGACCAGTGGTCTATAAACTTGCACTGCTGCCAATAGTGAAAGTCCATAATGTTTTCCATGTTCCATTACGTAAGAAATATGTGCAAGATGTTGATCATGTGATTGATTGGTCTGTATTGCAAGTGGAACCAGAGGGAGAGTTCTAGCCAGAATCTCAGTGCATATTGCAATAGAAATAGGCGCTCATGCTCTGGAACCGAGCAATAGATCAAGTTAAAATGTCGTGGAAGCACTTTGGGCCTAATGAAGCTACTTTATTTGTTGGTTCAAGCAAATGATTTTGTATGTTATATATATATATATATATATATCGTTGTAAATACTGCAATGAGTTGTGTTATAAAGCTTCAATAAGCGATATGTTTATTTTGTTTTTCGACAAGATGTCATTGTAAATACTGCACCGAGCTATGTTAAAAAGCTCCATAGGCAGTGTGTTTTGTTTTAAGCTATTTGTTGGCCATAGGCGTTATAGATCATTGAGGACGATGTTCCCCCAAGGGGTAGGGGTTTGTAATAGCTCGGGTTAAAGTTTCATAAAAAAAAAAAAAAAAAAAAAAAAAAAAATCAAAATAAGACCAAGGTCATGAGATACGTATTCCAAGTTGATGTTGGGAAAACACTTTAGTGGGCATCACTTGTGGTTTAATAATGGCTATGGAAAGTGACAAAGGCAAAGAGGAAATAATTGGCGTTTAATTATGAAAATAAAAGAAAATAGGAGAAAAGGAAGGTAAGAGACACAAATATGCATGCAAGGGAAATTAGAGGAAAAATGAAGGAAAATGAAGAAAAAAGGAGACATCAATGATAAAAAGGCTTCAAAGAATCAGTTCGCAACTTTTGGTCATTACAACTTTTTCTTAGTTTAGCTTTTGGATCTCTTACACTCTTGCACACTTAGAGCATTCCTGGAGCACTTTAGCATTCAGTTGGATTTGGAGAAAGGTAAGCAAGCAAGAAAATGAAAGAGAAGGGAAGCAATGAGACAGTTGGATAACCAACTTCAACAAGAGGATTTTGCAGGTAACAGGTTGCATGTGTGATTTCCTAGTTGAGGTGTGAATGCATGGTAAATGCATTTTTTTATTTGGTTAATTCGTTGTCATTGACATGGGTTTTTCCTTGTTTGACAATGGTTTCAGCCTTGCCTTTCCATTTCATGGATAGAAATGGTGTGATGGGATTCATTCTTGGTTGAGCTTTGGATTTCTGGAAGGTTTTGGAAACAGGTGAGGCGGTCTCAGGAAAATCCCAAGGGTTGGGAGTGGAGATGGTTTTTTCCGGGAAGCCCTCAACAAGTGGGTGGAGACAGGAAAATTCCTCAAGGTATGGTGAATTAATTATGAGGCATTCAAGCTTGGTTTGGTTTTAACGATCTCGGGATCGACTTAGGTGAGATCACGATAGCTTGATGGTAGAGGTGGTTTAACCTCTATATTTCCTGTTTGATTTTGTCTTGGTTATCCCATGAGATTCCACATTCATGCTTGGAATATGGCACGGGGGTGATTGGCTGAAAGAAAGATTTGGTTAACCCCAATCTATGGAAGGGTGGTACGTGGAAGTCCCTGACTTGGTTGACTTTTGCATAAGTTAAAAAGAGCTACTTTCCTATTATGATCTATGAGCACTTGTACTTGTTATTATGTGGATTTTATTGTTGATTTGTCATGGTTTATATTCTAGTTATAAGCATGGTTGTACGATGTGCTCTAACTATGAATCTTGTTCATGATTTGATAGTTTATTAAATGGTTGATGAATTCATGGGCTAAAAAGTGTCATTGCAGCTAGCTTGAGAGGGCATTGAGCCTTCTTGGTGATTCTCATATGAAGTTTAGAAGTTTATGATAAGATATGCATTCATGACCTGTAGCTTATAAGTTTATCATATGTTTGACGAAATGTCTATCATGGATTAGGCATGTCTAGGTCAAGTACTATCTTCTGTGATTACTCTTTCACTCTTGCTTGGGCTTTGTCTTCACCTCAACTTTGATACCATGTTAATTTTAGTATGTTCTATGCTGATAGCAAATTTACCTCAATTTTCCATACTAGCTCAATATCAATTCCAGATTAGCAATCACATTTAGCATGATAGTAAAATGCAAATAGAACATAAACATAAATCGCAGAAGACAAGCAAATACAAGAGGACACAAGATGTGGCGCTAGCCAGGGACAAACCCCAATGTGGGGAAACCCTTGATCAATTCTTCTTATATGTTCTTCAATAGTTCAGCAGACAGAGAGAGATAGTACATATACATCAAAATTCAACACTTTGACTTAACAAGATAAGAGCATAGATCTTCTCTAAGAAGATGTCTTAGGAGGTAATTGATATGGACTTAGGTGATTCCATCACCTTGCTATACCTATCACAGTGCTGCAACATCATACCATGTCCATCGTCACAGAGTTGCACCATGCTGCAACATCATACCATGTCCACCATCATAGAGTTGCACCATGCTACACCATTGTTGAGTTGTACCTCATCATGATGTACCCGACATGCTGCTCTTCATCATCATGTTGCACACATCATACTGCTACACCATATCATCATGTTGCACCTCCTTGTGCTGCATCTTCAAATTGTACCTTATTGTGCCCATCATGTTGCATCTCCTTGTGTTGCATCTTGATACACTTGTTTTGCACACCCTTCACTGCCCTTAGCAACCCTAGCTATGGTGCTATGGCCTGCGGCCTAGCACATAGCATCCCTTATAGTAAGTGTATCCCAGATAGTGTCCAATCACCATTAAAGCAACAACATTTAACTTGCTGCAATTCTGGGACTGCTTAGGGTACTAACCATAGTCCCTAACGACCCATCAAAGCTGGCCCAGAATTGCTGCTCATGACTGCAGTTGTCCTCCAATGAGATGTTGCCCTCCATGCTACCCCTTAGAGGTAGTTTCAAGCCCAACCCTTTTACCTATCTCCCTAACATAGCTGCGACATTCAAACAATTTCCAAACAGCAGTGTTGTCTTCTCATAACCTCTACCTAACTAACAACACATGCCATCACACAATACACATTCATTCTTCACACTATCATAGGGCTCCTTCTGTTGTGGCTAGGTTCTGCGGCTAGGGCTCCTTTAAGGCCTCCTCATGACAGCGGATCTTACTGCGTATATAAGCTCCTCTAAATGGTGGATAGATCTCCCTTTGTGCGGCTAAGGGCATCACTCTTTGTTGCGTCTAAGTGTTGTCTTAAACCTTTCCAAAACAACATATAGGATTAGGGCATGATTGTGTTTATCTAGGGCATGATAGGACTACATTAGGGTTAGCTATTAGGCCTCCTTCACCGTGCTAGATCTCCCTGCTTGAATTGCGGCTAGGCTTCATGGACTGCGGCTAAGTCTCCTTGTTTGGACTATGGTTAGACCACCTTCTTTAGGATTACAGCTAGGACAATATTAGCCCTCTTCTTAACTACGTCCAGACTATTGTTATGGCTTCTTCTTTAGTCTCCTTTCCTCCTGCATTTAGGGCTTCATCCTCTTAGATTTATCTTGCCACTAAAACCCAAAACAAGTGGAGAGAAATCAAGTGAATTATGTGTATAAATGACTATCATGCCACCTCCTTTTATACTAAAATGTTGAGCACAAGTGGGGGTTATTTGGTTACTGACCGACCTTGACGAATTGTCCCATAACACAAATAAATTCATATCTCCATGAACACTTATCGAAATCGAATGATCTTTAGATCAATCCTACACCTCTCGATGAGAGGAATCCAAGAAAAATATCAGCGGCCATAAATAAGATGACCCACGTGGATTTTGGCCCTAGTTTCCAATTTTAACAGTATCACTAGTCTTGAAAATAAACCAAAGTAAAACTTAATAATTGAACTATGTTCTGGGTCTAGAATTATGGCTTTTATACAAATTTCATTAAACAAATTTTAAGAGTCTTATGTCTATAAAACATGAGCTAATACGACAGTTATGAAATGGATTATGTTTAAAACTCTATCAACTTATGACTTACTATTGAAAGGGAAAGTCATAAGAGATTCTTCTCAAACCATATCCTAACGATTGAACAGGTCGTCGACTCGCTCGTTTGATGTCATCCTATCCTCCTATTGCCTTTACTTAACCATTACACCGTCATTCTAAGAGTTTTGACTCTTAGATCTCTTAATATTCATAGCGTGCCATGTCATGATGATAGGTGGTCATCCATGTGATAAACATTTGTCATCTCCAGACACTGCTCATCCTTTTACTTAAGCTCTACAACCTATCTAACCATGGATATTGTTGTCGAATCCAAAATTAGTTGTGGAATGTTTAAGATTATGTTATTGCAAGAATATTTTTGTTATAATTCATAAATAAACATAGATTATAAGCATGCATGATAAATACATTTTTATAAGCTGAATTTGACCTTGAGCATGCTTGAGACTGCTACAAAAATGGTGACAAAAAGGTGAAAGGAGATGGAAAATGGTAGTCAAAAAGGAAAAAAATTTAGACTTCAACATTCCCCCACACCAAACGTATTGCATGTCTTCATGCACCAAAAATTCAAAGTTGGTTCTTCTTTTCTCCTCCAAAGTATGGTTTCTGAGGCTTGTGCAAGCACATCCACACTAGTGCTTCCCTTCTTCTTCTTAATGTTGAAGGTGGCCCTTGGTTTCTTAATCAAAATTTGATCCAGGTGGATGTTGGTGGCCACCCACCTATCCCATTTGGACCCCCACAACTGTCTCTTTTAGTTTTTCAGTTTCCGTAATTGTAGCACAATTTACTATTTTTAGCAGTTTTTTTTTCGGGTCCTGAACTTCCGGAGCCGTTTTGAGGCCCTAAACGACGTTTTTGGAAATCTGGGGGCAACATGGGTCCATGGACCAATGTTGCCCTTCCCAAAGTGGTAGTTCTCGGATAGATCTTTCTAACGAGCTATCATACGCGTCAAACGGAGATCGTATGCCAAGTTACGACCCCGGGAAATTGATGTACCAATTTACCCAAAACGGGGCCCACAATTTGGCGTTTCATCTTCTAAGGGTCGGTTTTGGAATGTGAAGGGTTTTCCATTGTTTCTCAATAATAAATAGGCCTTCGAGCCTCATTGTAACACAAGCTCGGAACAGTTCAGAGACATGTAGCCGCACATCTCTTCTTAGAGATAAGCTACCATCGTCCTAGCTGTTTATTTCCAATTCTGGTTGTAAGCATATTTCGGTATTTTCCATTAATGAAATAAAGTGTTATTTCCGCTGCATCTCTTTATGTATGGTTATCGCATCTCTGTATTTATGGTTATCTCTGTAATCTATTGCGTTCCTATTTAAATCCGGATCAGAGGAACATGTGCACGCCATCAAAAGATAGAAGGGGGGATATAGTACAATGGTCTGTAATCTTAAGGCCCAAAAGTCACCCATCTCTTCTTGCCTGCAATATTAATCTACACACACCTTTGATTACAAAGAGAAATAGGAGTAAAGAGAGAGGACATCCTTATCTGATTCCACGCTCAGCATGAAAGAAATTGGAGGCTGAACCATTAATAAGAATGATGGAGGACACAATAGTAATGCAACACATAATCCATTGAATGAATGTAATGGGGAAACCTATATGTGTAAGGAGAATCCTTATGTAAAGCCAACTAACCCGATCAAATGCCTTGGAAGGATGAATCTTAAGGATGGCTCCTTTTAGCTGCTTCGTCTTAATGGAGTGGAGAGCCTCCTGGGCAATACCAATGGCCTCATGAATTTGTCTATTATGCAGGAATTAAAATTTCTCAATTGAGATGTGGGCAGATAGGATGGGATTTAATCGTTTGGTGATGATCTTGGAAGTAATCTTGTAGAGACAGTTGTAGAGAGATATAGGCCTAAAGTCATTGAAAGGGAGTAGTGAGTCAACTTGAGGTATGAGGGCAATGAAAGTGGAGTTGGTAGCCTCATACATGCACCTGACTGACTTGCATTCCTCCACAACCTTAAGAAGATCCTGTCTGATGGTCTCAAAAAAGGCTAGATAAAATTCAACAAACCAACCATCTGGGCAAGGGCTTTTATCCTTTTTGAACCATTTAAATGTGCTTTCGAGTTCCACCATGGATATAGGCTTAAGAAGATCATCTATAGTATCTTGGTCTACAAATCGAGGGAAAAGCCCAGTGATTCAGACTATATCTACTAGTGTGGCCCCAAGAGGAGACTTGAAGAGCTGTTGGAAGTGGGAGGTGCCAAGATGAGCTAGTTGGTGAAAGGTATGGGCAGATTGTCCATCCTCAGTAAGCATCTTCCATATAGTGTTACTGGCCCGTCTCCCTTTCAGATAATTATGAAATAATTTGTTATTATCATCCCCAATGTGTAACCATATAGGCCTGCTCCTAAGGCACCATGTCTCCTCACAATATTTAAGAATTTTGGACCTTTAAGCCTCTAAATTAGTGAGAATTTTTTTAGTTTCGAAAGATGCAAGTCCCCACCCCTGCTCATCCAAAAGATCAGCTAGATTGTTTTCAATGATTCTAAGAGTCTACTCATCCCATTCTCGCTTGTCTTTTACCCATTTAGTAGATAAACTCTTAATCTCAATGAGATTGTGACAAAAGCCTTCTGCTGTGGATCTCCCCTGAGAAGCTGAATGAGCTTGCCAAAAGTCATTGACCAGTTTGATATATTCAGGGTCCATTAGCCAAGTAGAATTGAATTTAAATGTGGCTCTTGGTTTCAGAAAGGGACCCAACAGTTCTAGAAAAATATGAGAGTGGTTAGAGATACCACCAGATCCTACCCACTGATGATAATTTGACATAATCCTTACCAAGTGCTCCTTGATTGAATTGGTCCAGTCGCCTTGCTAGAGATGTGTCGCTTGTTCTTATGTTGCACTAGGTTGGTTGCATCTTATTCATGCGGATATCTATCAAATGGTGAAGCTCCATAAGTTATTCCATGGTGTCCGATAGGGGATCCAACTGAGCATTATATCCCCAAGATTCCACATGTCCAATAGAGAGGTTCATGTCCCCTACCAGTATCAGATTTTCGGAGTTATTCAAAGATAAGTTAAGTAGGTGATTCCAATATTCAACCGTGTTAAGACAAGGGGCATAAACATTGATAATTTTGAAATCCATGCCGAGCTCCAAGGAGTAAATGTCCATGCCAATAAATCGAGAACCCCCCCAAGTTGAGATAATCTTGATAGTGCAGGGATTGATGCCTAGTGAAATGCCCCCAAATTGTCCATTGACATCAAGTGCATGAAAAGTCCAACCCAGCTTCAGAGAGTGAAAGATAGAGATGACCTGATCGACCATGCCTAGGGTTTCTTGTAAATATATAATGTCAATCAGCTTAATATCTAGTAGTCTTCTAACGGCTAATTGTTTAGCAGGGTTAGCCAAACCTCTGCAGTAAAATGAGATCCACTTCATGGATGAGAGCGAGGATTGGTATTCGATACTATAAGAACCCTGTCAAGAGTAGATTTCTTTCCTTGTGCCACATCCACCCTAGCTTGGATAATGGCTTTAGAAATATTGGAATGCTGACCCCTAGAGAACTTGGTGATTTTAGGAGGGGAAATTAGACCAATCCCTGTATGCTCAGGAGGGTGTGTCACCCAAGAGCAAAGATTGTAGGAGTGTGAGTGAACAAAGGAGATCGAAAGCCCCAGTGATTGAGATGAAATAGTCAAATGAGGAATAGAGGGTGGGGCAATCGAGTAGGATGGGGAGTGGAGCTCCAGAGGGCAAGTAAGAGAGGTGGAGGATATGTTTAAAATGGATGCAAATGCAACATGAAAATGTAACATGCAAATGATGTGCAAAACTAGATAAAGATAAAATAGATACAGATCTGAGGGGAGGAGGAGTAACCGAAGAGAGAGCATCCACAACAACAGCCCGTTATCTCGTCATAGGCGAGGAAGGAGGCCGAGGGGAGACTGATGAAGTCATCTGAGCAGAGCTGCGATCTGTTGCCTTCAGACGTTGAGACCGAGAAGGATAGCCTTCTGCAGATGTAGGTGATTCAGGATCGACATCAAACGTGGCTTTGTAGGGGGATGAGGCGGAGGTAACCAGGGGGGGTCCTTGTAGAGATGACCAACCTTATGACACCCTCTGCAACTGAATCACACCCCCTCATAATCTCGTATTTGGATGCACGTGAATCTTCTCCAATGTAAAGTGATTTGCTCGTCCGGACCTTCTGTGGTGTCCAAGTACACCAATATGCACGCCATCGATTTCTTGCTAGAAGTAACATATGAATTGTCGTAATCCAAGAAAGTACCCAATGCATTCCAATTTCAGTTGAAGATATCCTTCAACAAAAGTGCAGGGGGAGACTGGGTAGCCTGACCCAAAGTGGTCTAGCGCCCAATTGTTCCCTCTTAGGGTCGAATAGTGAACTCCAACTCTTGAGTAGCATTGGAGCTATTTCAATGTGCCAGTACCGAGAGAGAACCCATGAGGTGTAGTCCTCCCTTTGAAAACTAAGTGTGAACCATCCTTGAGCCAGGGTGGTGACAAACGAGAGTTCCCTGAGTATGTTTCCCCAAATCTCCATGACCTAGAGGTGAAGTTGGGTGGCTGAGTACAATCTTCCTCTAACTCTGCCCACCAAAACCTTATTCGCAGTATCCATAACATCCCCTATTTTTACACCTTCACCGAAGAAAAGGGACAGGTCCTTGCAGGAAGCTTTGACGCACTTTGGTTTCTTAGATTTGCCAGAGCGGGGTGTTGTTGGGTGGTCCTAAAGGGGATCCTGAGAAACTGAATTATCCTCCTATGAATTAGGGTTAGAAGTCTGAGGGTTAACAGCTGGTAGATCAAAACAATCGAACGGAAGAGATGACTACCCAGGGTCAATGAGAGGATTTAGGAAAGGGGATGAATCCAATGAGTGAGTGAGTGGAACAATCATAGAGACAATACTCACCGTCGAGGGGAGGGTAGAGGAGGATGATAGATGGGAAGGATCTGTAGGTGGAAAATCGAAAGAAGGGTAAGGTGGTATGCAGAATGTAAGTAAATGTAATGTGGCTAGAGAAAGGGGAGGGTAGTCAAGTCTCAGAGATGTGGTGGATAGAGCTAAGAATAATAAATAGGGCACAGAGGGACCTGGATCAGAACGGACAAGCAGCGATCCTGACCACGACGGAAAAGATGATCCTGGGGACCCAAAAACCAACACCCTAGGCAGGGTTCTAGGTTTAGACCAGATGGACTTGTAGGGATTCAAATTCTTCAAAGAGGTGACAACGTCCTCTTCCATCACCGACATTCTGCAATCGATAATGGGAACAGGAGGAACGGACCGTAGAAAATTGTTGGCAGCGAAAACGAAGGATAGCCCCACAGACCGTGATGATGAGTATTCCACGGAGCTATGGAGAAATCAGAAAGCAACAACAGATTCTGCAGGGTAGGGAAGAAGATGAGAAACCCTAGGCGAGCTCCTTCTGTGTTTCATATTGGAGCACCATCCTCCCAACCACCCAAGAAGAATGTAGGTGTTGCTCACATTCAATATTTTATTATATACAACATTAAAATATATTACTTTAAGACAAAATTGAAGTTGATATTGACATAAGTTAGTTAACATATATATTCAAATACTTCATTTAAATCTTGTGTTGAAATATTTATGAAAAGTTTATGTTTAAACATATTACTCCCTTATGTTTTTTACTTTTAATTATATTATGTCATATGCACAAGTGACTGAACATCTATAACATATTCATTCTTGTCTGTTTATTATCACTCACGATTTATTTTAAGAGGGACGAATTACACATTACCCTCATACTACTAGGCTATTCAATGAGCCTCTTAGCTCAATATATCAAACCTCAAACTATAGTCCAATTGAAATAATGTAAGTTATTTCTTATTGAATTTCTTTCCTAATTGAAAATTTGCATCGTATTCTTTTGTATTTTTTTTTTAAATAGTGAGAAAGCCTTTCAGAACTCAGTTTTCAAGTCAACAAAGGGGAGAATTATTGCTCCGTGCTATCCAAATTGACTCATTAATATTATTCACGCACCACACCACTTGGAGCTACCTAGTTGTGGTAGTTAAAGAGACGGGTTTTCAATCTTGCCAAATGCATCTAAATCTTGGGTCATTAACCTGTTTCCATACATTTGAGGAAGACAGACTCAGATCCAAACAAAAATAATTGCACCAACAATTTAAATAGCAAAAAAGCTACACAAACAACAATTCTATATATACATATATATATATATATACACATGCCTATCCCTCATAAGATTGAAGAGAAAGTTGATTTAATTTATATAAAATTTCACGAGGGAAATAACACACATTTTCCTTTGCTACAGAAACCTTTAACAACATCATTTTTTCTTAATTCAATATTTGACATCTTTGATAAATTTTTCTGATTTTGATCGTTCCGGTGTTCGAGAAAAAAAGGGTCATCAACGTTCATTTTCACTTATCTAGGACGTTCTAGAACTTCACATTCTCTTGCAGGAAATAAAATTTCCTATTATTTTCAAGGAAACAAAACAACGATTCAAGATATTGGTTTATTTTAGTTTTTTTAGACAAAGCAACCAACTCCAGCTAAAATACAAAATCAGGACTTCATCCCGAAATCAAGTACATACATGTGAACTGGTTTTGAAATGGTATGACATGTTATCACTTTCCATTCTCGTCAACAATGATGGTTGCTCTACTTTTTCAATCAATATCCGTACCTTATCTTCATGAATGGAGCAATGGGGTGTCTTTCGATGACTCAGTCTTATGATCTCCACCGTAACGCGTCGGGGCAGCGTATGACAAACCCATTCCTTCCATAACAATGACTTTTCCATTCTCCTTCCCTATAAAACCAGGCATAACAAACAATATTTATAATGCTCAGTAGTCTTTATCAGAAGGAAAATGTTTTCCTAGCAAAATATCACACAACAAAATTATGGTAGTGTAACTACTTTTTGTTCATTTTATAACAATCAATGCTGATAGTGACCAGCTTCAATATTAATTCCATCATTTCCCATTCTTAGACTTCAATTCTACATTAATATTACTCTATTTTATAGTTATATATAGAATTTAAACCCGTGAAAACTATGATACTCAACCTTAATTTTCTATCTATTTCCCTAGTCCTCACTGGAGCGTATGATCCAGATCTTCTGCAAGATTCTTAAGTCACTGACGATACCTCTGCAGGTAAAACATATATCACTTCTACATTATTTCTCTCTCTACAATCTTTCTTACTGTTTTGATTTTTTTGGAACTAAACATTAGCAATCGCTCTGTTATTGAATATATTACAAATAGTGTGAAGGTGAAAGGATTTCCATGCAAGGATCCCAAGATGGTGAAAGGCTGCAACCTTTTGTTTCAAGGACTAAGAAATGAAGTTTCTACTAACAATATGTTTCAGTCACTTGTTACACCTACCAATGTACAAAAGTTTCTGGGGTGAGCACACTCAGAATACCTAAGTTTGGAGATTAGGTATTGTTTTATTGTTTTATTTTTTTAATAAAAAAACACAAAGTGCATGGTTGACAATTTTTGAAAAGGTGTAAGTTCAAAGTCTTTTGAGGTAAAACACAAGGGTTTATTATAACAAAAAGAGATTTTATGGTTGGATATTTTGTTAGGGAGAATTAAAAGGTTTTTTTTTTTTTTAAT
>APFE031668056.1:0-50625 GCA_000404065.3 Pinus taeda
ATAGTTTCAAGTGTAACTCAATATCATCCACCCTTGCATTCAACAATGTCCATTCCCATGCCACTATTCTTCTACACAGTATTATTTATAAAATATCTATATTCAGCATACACATAACTAACAATTTCAATTGCAACTCTTTATCATCCACCCTCGCTTTCAACAATGCCCATTCACATGTCCCTATTCTTCCACATTCCATTCACATGTCCCTATTCTTCCACACTCTATGCCTTACGACGTTTCCTTTGCAACATTAGCTGCAAATGCTAGTATTATGTCATTTATGGTGTAAACATCCCACGTTATGCCATTGGTTCTATTAAGAGCATATATATGTCAATTTTTTTTTTAACGACGATGAGAAAAATAGTAAATAATGAATAGGCGATATTGCAAGTTGCTATTTTTGAAGCTAATCGGGAAAGGGAGAAGGGCTTTCTTGTTGTCACCAATTAGAAAGAAGATGTGGAATGGGACCTTCAATCAGTGTTTAGGATATTTAAGAATGAGCATCCGGAAGAGCCCAAAAAGGTACTCAATTAATTAGCAACCCACTTTTTTGTCACCATATGTGCATGATTTTGGGTTAATTCATATGACAAGTTCATTTTGTTTTGGTTTTGTATTGGTTTGTGATCATTCAAACTAGAGGAATAAGTGTGATGGAAATATGTTGTATTTTTTGAGAAGCTCTACACTATGAAGTCATAGTCATCAAATGTGTACAAGAATCAATATCTTTTTGGTTTTAGGATTCATCATATATTTAAGATCTCAATGTTTCCAACTTACTTGTGCAGTTCATCTTTAAGAAGAAAAAAAATGTAAAGAAAAATGACAATGCAATGAGGAAATAAATATGAAATTAAGAGGAAAAAAGGCCAACAACTAGGAAGCCCTAATATTAAAATAATAATATCTAAACCCTAATATTATAAATTGATTAATAATGGGAACTGAATGTTGTTCAATTTTGGTTAGTATTGATCAATATTTAATAATTTTAAAATATTTTATTTAAATTAATGTATATATAAAAAAGAAATGAATATTATTAAAATGAATTAAATAGTAAATACATCATTTTATTTATATATATAGAAAGAGAAGAGAGAGATAATGATAATTTAGGTAAGCAAAATCATAATGTATTAAGGCACATGAATATATTTTATTAGGCATTAGTTTAGTATAATAATATTATATATAAATAAAGAGATAGAGAGAGAGAGTAGAAAAAAAATAAAATTAATTGGTATGTATGTTAGGGAGTGGGATTAAAAATGGAAATGTGATAATGAATAATAAGGAAAAACCTTAAAAGTTAATTATAATTGTCAACCGAAAAAAGGGATATGTATGGCGGCAGAAAAATAAATCCACTTGGTTTTTAGACTTGGTGTAACTCAAAATGTCTGCTCGACTGGACGAACGTTAAACAATCAATTTGAAAAGAAAAATATCCTACAAAAAAGTCGTCCGTTATTGGGTGCAGATACACTTACACTTTTTCAAGATTTTTTTGGTTCACACCCCTTATTCCCAATTTTTGGATCCAAAACTAATCCATTGACGGAAATAAGCTCATGGGCGAAGAAACAGATGATCCATTATTCTATTTTTTATCGGGGTGTCTCGTATGTAATATACATCTAGAGAAGGATGAGGTAGGGCATCCAATAGATAAGAGTAGTTGAATAGCAAAGGACCTAAAGTGATCAACCAATTTTTTCTCATCATATGTGCATAAATCAAGATTAATTCATTTGACAAGTTCATTTTGTTTTGATTTGTGACCAATCAAATTGGAGGAATAGGTGTGATTGAAATATGTTGTATCTTCTTTGATAAGTTTTTCACTATTGAAGAGAAGGTTTGTGGATATAAAATTTGTGCATCTTGCACTCTGAAATTGTGTTTCCATAGCAAGCCCATTTCATTAGTAATGGGATTCTCATACCATGAGACAACTAGTTTTGGCATAAACCAAACACATGGAAATCAAGGACAAAGACATGATGATGGAGTTGGCTAGGAGCATGCCCAAAAGATTGAAGAAGCAAAACTTGGGTAGCATTAGAAAATGCGCTACTGGCTCTGGAGGAGGAAGCATAGGGCCTTTCTGAATCTTATGGAAAGGATCAAGAACAATTGTATATGCATATTGGATGACTTACTTATAATTCATTCCTCTATCATGAAATTGTTATATTAATTATAATTCTCATTCTTTGTGGTAGCTACCAACCCAAAGTAATGCAACACATAGACATTTTCTTCTTTTTTCTATATTTTCCTTCCTTAGTTTTTACCTACTAAATTATTATCATTTCTTGAATAAATTGCAATTTTCAATCCCATAATATAACCTCCTTCGAAGAAGCTTCTCAAAGAAACATGAATAAATGGCTTATCCTCCGCCACAAGTCAAAAATGTTCTCAATCTCTCTGAATTTTTAATCACTTGCATTTTTGTGCACTTAAGAAGCAAATTCCAATGAGATTGTTAGAGAAAAGTGTAGTTGAACTTGTCAATACCCTTAAACAATTGGAGCTTTTCAACTCCGATTTCTTTTATATTGTCTCTGGAAAAGAATATATCATTCAAGATCATTTGAGAATTGTAACGGAGACAAATATAGATAGATTGGAATGAGGCCTGTAGATATATTAAGAATGGACTTATCCCATAACAAAAGATGAGTTGAATATATTTTTCCAAACAACACAGAAATAAGGCTAGTATAGGGAGAAATATTGTAAATTGTCTACCTTGTAGCCAAGGAAATAACTGAAATATGGAAAGATTTAAACCAAATATATTTAATTAAATTAACTGTTCAACTGCATGTTAGCCAAAAATTGCTAATTACTATTTTGAAGCCTCACCATGGAACAATTATACAAGGGAAATTCGAAGTTGGCCAACTTTATAATCCTTCAAATGTTTCTCATATTAGGGCTACAATATATGGAGAATCACAAGGGCATTTACCCTGGGCCAAAGGACGTGACAATGCAAGGCATTACAATTCCAAGCCTCAAGATACTGGTTTTATCTTTCGCGATCGGTAAAGGAGTGGGAAACTACATAATAACACTAGTCGATATGAATTAGTCCACTTGCCAAGCCCTTATTCATATACTGAGGGTGAATTTGTAAGATTTGTTCAAAGCCCCAATTCAGGAATGATAAAAAAGATAGTCTTACCCATGACTTGGTAGCCTATTATGGCATAGACCTAGAATTTGCTATTGCAACTTTATAAAGGGATAACTTTATAAAGGTAGAGTTTGAATTCACTCAATTAGTGGTTTGCCCTATAAACTGCTAAGGTTTTCACATTTTATTTTGGAGCATTCTTGGTTATCAAAGAATAAATTGGAACAAATGCCATTTCGCATTGCTTCATCATTGAAGCACTCCATGAATATGTAGGAAAGAATTTCATCCATTACGTAACTTCAAGAAATGAAATTCCATACTTTATTGACTTGATGATACTATAAATATAGTTACTCCAAGGGGAAACAATAAGATGGTTTTAGTAATCAAGGAATCAACCAAAAATCATGTGCTTAATCATGTTAATGGATTCTACCATGTATATGTTGCTAGCAATTTGTATGTTGAAAAACAAATCATTGTAGATGTAATGACAAACTATTCTACTGGTTGCAATGCCAAAGAAACACCTCTTATATATGAAGAGTTGGTGAAGAGTGGGGACTTGATAAGCTCATGAGCTCATTTTAGCATTACAAAAAACAACGAACACTAGACACACTACAAATGGTATTTTAAGAGTTCTACAAAGTTTTACCAAGAAGTTGAAAAATATCTGGAGATATGGTCAATGTTAGTGGCAAAGCTATGTTCGTTGAGGATGATGATAATCCCAATAAAGAAATGGAGGTTGAAGCCAATTTCAAGAAAATTTCTAAGTTATACTAATCTCTTAACGATCATCAATAAGCTTGGATGGTGATCATCATCAATATGTTGAGCAAAGTTCCAAAGAAAAATATTGTATTTTTGGCACGTATCACAACAAAGTGATTTATGAGAAACCATTTAGGTATTTTAAGGAACAAGGTTGAGATGGCATGGAAACAACATAAACAGTCATATCCATTCACACAATAAGAAAAACTGGGAAATTAGTGGAATATTAAATGCTAACAATATCCCTTTTATTATGGAAAAGTGAGACACCTAGCATTTGAGGTGTCGAGTCACTACAAACCATCTCATATTTTATTCTGTTTTTGGATTTTTGTTCCAAAATGTGCAAGAAGATAGTACTTGGAAAGAGATAAAAGGGACCATTTAAGAGGAGATAACACTTAGATAAGGAAAAAGAAGGACCCTTTAAGAGGAGTTAATGGTTGTAGTTTTGGAGCCAAAGCCCAGAGACAGTTGTTTTGCAGATCAAGGACTTAGTAAGAGGATTCATCACCAAATTGATAGTTCCTATTCTTTTTTTTTATCTTATGTACTCTTTTTTTGTAAGTGGCCATCTATTTTGTATGACTTTTTTGCATGATTTTGTTACAACATAAAGATGAATAGTGCAAGGTTGTCTTCAATATTATTTTTGTGGTTTTCTTTGAATGTTAAGCCCAATATTGACTTAATGCAAATGCATTTTTTATTATTTTGTGACCCAAAGGAACCCAGTAGCTCGCCTGACACGTAACTACTAGTAAACCTATGGGGGTCTACGACCTGTCCTTCTCTGTGTAAACTAGGTCACAAACATGGGGATTTCAACCCAGGTCTCTCAAGTTTCAACGATTTCACATATCTCGGATTACTAATTGAGCTTCCCCCTTGGGACAATGCAAATGCATATTATTCTATCATGTTTTGACTGGCTTTAAATATTATAAATGAGGGTTAGTATTTTTAAAGATGAACATAGTATTTATTACAACTTATTTGTGGCAAGTATGGTATTAGGTATTGTAGTTTACAGAGGCGGGGAATTGCCCGGACGGTCAAAAGTCGCCAGGCTCGGCGCAAAATAATTTCAAATAATTTCATTAAAACCCCCTATCCTTCGGCTCAATCACTATAGTATAGTTTTCATTGTTGAGATCTGCATATCCTTCCATCTTTATTTCAAATATTACTGTATATATATTTGAAGTGTCAAAAAAAACCCAAAAATACTCTCGGCATGCCCTCGCACTTTTTGGTGCAAATGGTAATTAAATTTAAAAAAAAAAACCTGCCAACATTAACCATAAAGAGAAGAGTCTCTACCATATGTATTTCACTCTATCTCTTTAATAGATAACTGCTCTAACTAATTTTTCAAAATAAATTTTAAATAAATGAAAACTAAAATTCTAATAAATATATTATTATAATATACTATAAATAGCCCTTGTTTGTATTGAAAATTTAAAATTAATTTAATTTAATAATAATTTGAATTTTATACCTATAATGTTTAAATAAATATTAAAATTCAAATAAATTGATTGATAAAAACACCATTTAATATTCAAAACAAAAAATAAAAACACATATCTGAAATATTCAGTTGAATTCATAAAAAAAACAACCGGACTTAGGGTATAATTTAAAACTTCCTGAATTTTTCATCAATCAATAAATTCCAATAAGGGGCTGAAATTTAAAAATTTATTTAAAGCAATAAATTTCGATAAGTGGCTGAAATCTGGACGGAAGATCTCACGCAGTGTGTGTATTAACCATAATCTTAAATTCCAATTTCCACCCCCACATTCAGTTGCCCCTCCATTTCACGGTTCGGAATGCAATGGAAGCTTATGCCACACATTGCTGGTGGCGTGGCTTCATTCCCAAACTACTTACAGGGGCAGAAGAGGAGCTTGGGCGGTCTACTTCCCATTCACTATATATATATCACAATTATTTTAATACTTAATATATTCTAATATATATAAAGAATTTAATATAACTATAATTAATATATGTTAATAGTAACATATATTTAACCTTTCTTATAGGGTAAGAATATTAAAGTCCTATTTATTAAAGAGGGTTTGAAGTTAACTATTAAAAGTTTCTTAAATTATTAATTTATTCTAATGGTTTTACATGTAAGTAAATTACTTAAATAGAAATGCTTCCAAAAAAGAAGAGTCAATCAAGTATCGATTTTTTTTTTTTTATGGATATTCTAAAACATCAAAGAGTTCTAAAGTTAAATATATTCTCATATATACATGATTTGAATGATGATGCTAATGAAGATAAGGATGAAGAGTTTGTTGTTGATCTATAAATTATTTGTCATGAAAAGGAATGATAAGATGGTGGATCTAGTAGTTTGAGGACGAAGACCTTCTCAAAACGTGAATTTTGAGAAGAGTGGACTATAAAACATCCTTGGGTGTATAATATCAATGTTGAAGATGACAATACTCATACAAAGTGCAAAATTTGTGAGAAATACAAGGCTCCGAGTCCATGGGGTATTGGATATGGATGTAATACCATTCAATATGAGGTTGTGACAACTCATGCAAAATATATTATTCATCAAACATCGACTCGGAGAAATTTGTATGAAACTGAAAGGTTAAGAAAGCCCACTATAGAACACATAGTGGCTATAAGTGAGGCTAATAATGTAGTGCCCCACCTTGGCAATGTTAGTTTTGTTACACTTAGAAAGGGTGATTTTGAAGTAATGATATAGCATGATGCATGACAGACTTATGTACCTGTTTTAATGTTATAGGCCTAGTTTGGGTCACCTGGTTGCTATGTGCTTATAATAATATCTATGGTTGTGTGTATAAGAACTAATTCTGGTTAAGAGAATATTATCGATGTTTTCTCTTTTGGTATGCTAATTTGGACATACGTGTATGACATGTGTTAGGGTCCTATAATAATAGGATTCATAATTTTGAATTGGTTATGGTTAGTCTTGTAATATTGTACATACTTTTGCTTCCTACAAAATTTTTTCCATATTAAAAATAAAAAAATAAAAAGAGGGTATGTCTTAAAAGAAAAATCAAAGGAGAAAAAGAAAAAACAAAGATCAAACAAGTGAAAAATATGAACCCCAAACAAAAATAGGTCATGAAAGTGTGCAAATTCAAGTGCCACTACTTTACTTTTATGTGAAAAATAATGGTTGTGTGCAGCTTGTCATTAATGCCACAGCCTATGATAGTCAAATAGCTTAATCTTGACTAATTCATGCTTTAAATTTCATGTTTATAAATAGAGAATAAAGATCTAACCAAACTGTTTAACCTTAGCAGATCAGTAGTTAGGTAGAGAAATAAAATGTGCTCATCAGCTTAATCTGAGCCATTTGAAGTTATAAGGTTAGAATTAGATATTTTGTTTGTCAAAAGAAAAGGAAAGAAATGGTCCACTAGCTTAAAACCACCAATTTTCGGGTATTTTTGAGAAAAAACTAGAATGGCCCTCTAAATTTGAAAACGTACTGTCAAATTTAAAGATTAATTAATTGAAATTAATTAATATTTGCCTAATTGAAGAGTAATTTTCCCCTATACCCAAAACCTCTCTTTTGCAAATTGCAATTTTCCTTCTCACTGTACCAGACCTTTTCAAAGCCTCACTTCTATAGCCAATATAGGCCTAATCTCAATCCATAAATTCGTCATGGATTCCCAGACCTCTCTGGATGTGAGACCTGTGTCAACCCCTCACCTGGACATCGACCATTTGGCACTAGCAAACATGGATTTTCAAATACAAGATACTGCTACTGCAGCCTACCTTCTGAAGCTCCACTGCTAGAGTAAGTATAGACTCCTGAACCATATCGATGACATCCACCTTCAGGAATCCAATTTACCCAAATACATATTCCCAGAAGTTCACCCATTCCCTAATATCATACATTTTTGCCATGCCTGCTATATCCCTAGATAAATAGCTATTTTTGCCCCAAACCAACGGCTCTTATTCACCATTACACGAGAGTCCATCAACCAAATGTTGCAAGTCCAACCTAGCCCTAATCAAACACCTCTATCCATTGGAGACCTATTCGACTTATATCACACTAGACCTGGTTAAGATAAGGAAAATCTTCCAGACTTTCATCATTGAAGACCGACATACTCCCACAGATACTCCACCTTATGCTGCCACTATTTTTTCAGAAACAGGCAGACACATAATCACCATGCTCTCTTACATCCTAGGATATACCACATATGAGCATGTAGATGAGGTCATCCTGGCCTTTCTGTCCATTTTTACCCCAGGAAAGCCTCCTTCTATCATGTACAATTATGCTCAGTTCATTGCAGACGAGATGCATGAAAAATTCACAAGATTTCCCACTGAAAGAGTTTTCAAGTACTCTTAATTGTTGTCTCACATGTTTTTGTATTACCAAGCATATAAGTTCCCTGTAAGCATCCAGAAGTTGGATACCAAGGTCAAAGAAAGATCAGTGATCTACTGGACACCCTTGATCCATAAATACTCCATAGCATTTACCTACAAAGACTTCATATATTCATTTGTATACCTAGTCATGAACATGTTGACTAGTAACACTCAACATAGAATCAGCCAAGAAATCAAGAAGGTGCTACAATTGGCTAAGAACAGCAATGTGGGAGACTAGTACCTCTACTAGAACTACACTGAAATCAGGGTTTATGGCTACCAATTAGCCCCTTATAAGTTGCCCAAATTCCTCCCTATGAGGATATCTTCACTTGACTATTTTAGACAAATCATCAACTCTAATGAGGTCCACTTTCTATCTGCTAGGAAGAAGATCCAGTTTAAAATGAAAAACCAATTGGCTCCATTCATTTGCAATAATAGAGCGTCTAGACCAGAGGCTGACAAGATACTACAACATATGAAATTCAACAACAACTTCATGTGGCAGTATGACCCTCATGGGGTCATAAACAAGCTATAAGACTCAGGGTCAAATTGGGACCTTTCATCCACCACACAAGACATGACATTGAACAATTTTCCAACCAATCTGAGTGGTTAGAAAATACATAAATTGACATGGATGGCACAGTTGTGGATGTTGAAAACACATTGATTGATCTTGAAAAACAAATTGACCAGAGCTCTTTCCTGTAGGTTCCAGAACTAGGGGAACCAATGAATATTCCTCCTTTATTACAGACCCCAGCCAATGAGGAGAAGAATCCAAAGAGGAATAGGGGAGAGGCATCTAGTACTGCCATGGAGACTACAGATGAGCTATTTGAGCTCAGAAAAAGGCCCAAGTTGAATCTTGTGTCTGAACAGGAGGAGAACATTGAATAAGTGGAAATAACTGACACTGAAACAATGGGGAAAAAAACAAAGACACAACTGCTTTAGGTGAAACACAACAACCATCAACCTCCAACACTTAAATGATTGAGAGACAACAAAATGTTGAGGTTTCTTCCTTTGTCAGGCTAGCTGAAAGAGAAAATGACATTAAATACAGGTACAAGGAGATAAAAATGAGGAATGAGAAGTTGAGGGCTAAGTCATGCGCCCAATACTTAAAACATACACCAGCCAACCAGAGCAGATTGATGTCAGACTTTGACATCAAAGTAGGAAATATGCAAGTCTCATTTCTACAGTCCACTGTTTAGCAACCAAAGACCTCATCTGATTACAAGAAGACTGATTTTGAGGTATTGGCTAGGGATGTTCATCCCATTGACCAAATATAGTTTCATAAACAAGTTAGAGAGATGATTTACTCCACCCTTACAAGAAATGCCATAGCTACACACAGGCTGCAGGATTCACTGGATAATGTAACAACCTAGTATAAATTGGAGAAGGCCTCCTCACAGGCCAAAGACAACAGGATCAAGTCATTGGAGGACTTGGTCATTGAGTTGGGCCATCATCCTAGTGACATTATGGTTGTTGAAAAGCTGATCAAAAGAAAAATGAGGATATAGCAGCTCTTAAGAAACAACTTAACTTGCCTCATTTACAACACCCACAAACAAAGGAGATCCTAGAGAGCCAAACCAATCATGAAGAGATGATGGTCCTAGTGCTACAGTTGAATGGTCAGTTAAAAGATATGGAGAAAGAATTGGATAGCTTGATTCAACTAAAACAAGCTAGTCTTGATGATGCCCCTGCAACTATCATCCCAACAGTTACCACTATTGTACCTTCTACTTTGGCAGCATCCTTAGCTCCCACTGCTCCAATGGCCACAACGCTGCCAACATCTACACCAACTACATCAACAATAGGTTCAATAGAAACAGGGTCTACAAATGATGAGGAAAACAGGTTGGTCAAAGCAATGGAAGAAATGTCCATTCAGACCACTTAGATGAACATGCTTAAGGAGAAAGTGACCAGTCAAGAAATAGATTACAAACTTTCCCAAATCATGCACAAAGAAGAACAATAAAAGTCTACAAGGATGAATGAACAAATCAAAAGCCTCGAGAAGGAACTAACATTGAATGAACCTCTAGGTCAAGCTAAGGAACAACTGTGGGCCAATATCATTGACTCTGTCAATGATATTTGGTCATCCATCCAGGTTATTTTTGAACAAGTTGATTTAATAAAGCAAGTTATAGAAGCCATACAAAGAGTCAAAGCAGAGCTTGGAGACATGCCAGAGGAAGCTGCAAGGATCATTCACTTCCTCAACTCCAAGAACAAGTATGAGCTGCAAGAATTAGAGATACCTAACAGAACATGTGCAATTTTGGAAGTTAAAAGGGTCCTCACCAAGAGGAATTTGTTGTTGAACCTAGAGGATAAGTGTCAAACCATGCAATTGGCCATTGATAGATTCATGGTTAAGTTCAAAATTTTGAGGCAAAAGGGTTTACCAAATCCCTTTGTTATAAACGACAAGTTAATGACACAGGAGGATTATAACAAAAAAATCAGGGAAGTAGCTAGAGATTAGGTGAATACTTCATCCATGAAGGGAATACCTATTGGTAAAGTATTATATCAAACTTTTGATCATTTGTTTTACCTCCAGCATGAGGTAAAACACCATTTTGTCAATAATCCTACTTTTTCCAAGTATAAAGAGGCAGATGAGATCTACAGAAATATGCTCAATATCCAATTACCATATGCTGAGGCATCGGAAAAAGTAAATGATTTACTGTAGAAATACACAGTAAAAATATAAAATGTACAGTAAGAAAAAGGGCACAGTAAAAGGACATTGACAAGTAATCTAGGTCAAAGTGTAGCAAATGAAAGGTCAAAGTAAATAAAACACCTAGCGTGAAGACCAAATAGCAAAGGAGATTAAAGGGCAAAAGATCAAGGATTAAAATCAGCAGAGCCTAAATAACAGGGATAGAAAACAACAGTTTAATAGTTGTCTCTATCTTCTTGCATGAAGATATTTCTTTCTCCTAGATTAGTTCCCAAGATAGTTTGGGATATTTTGTAAATTCTTTTTGTATAAATACTTCATAATTCGAAGTATTGAGTGTGGATTACTATACATTTGTAGAGTTATTTTAATCTTAAACCTAAGGGTTATTGTACCAATTTTCAAGTCAACAGATTGGAACAAGTAATAAAAAGATTTCATTACAGAATTCATGAGATGAGCTATTGCAGTGAAGTATTTTCTTTGTCTGATTTTGTTACTTATGTGTTTCATAAACTTAAATGTTATCCAAATTTGAATGAATTAACTTGAAATTTAACTCAGAATTTGTTTAAGTACACTTTGCTTTGCATAGTTAATCATTTATATGTTTTCCTCTTATACATAGATTTGAGAACCCTTAATTGCTCTCCCATCCCGGTTGACCTCTTTCATTCTCTTTATAATCTGGCCCAAGGAACCCTTAATTGCTCCCTAGATCCGATTGAAAACCACTTCACCATCTAGCCTTTGAGATCCATAGTAACTCAGCTACCTTGCCATGTAGACACTATTTTTAGAACTTGATCCAATCTATTTGTCTAGCATTTGACCCCATAGCCCAATGGTAAAATCAAACCTCTGTTCATCTAAATAAGTGATCCCACCACCCAAATTCAAATAAAAACCCAAGTGCAAATAACTAGCCTAAAATCACTTAACTAAAACAGAGTTAAATCATAAAGAGAGAGCCCTCTCTGAGCATTAGGAAGGCTAGATCCTAATCTCCAAAGTAGGTTTGTGGTTACCTCTGTCATTTCTTTCTTTAATAACTTCTAAAGAAATTTTGGAGTGATAACATAATTGGCGACCATACTGGGGACTTCGATCCTCAATCTAATAAAACTTTAAGGAAGCCTTAAATTTCATCTTGCCCCCCTTAAGGCCATTTTTAGAAGTTATTCTTGAAAATTTCCATAAAAACAATTAAAAAGTTAAAATTCTGGCTCCCAACAAGACTCACTATACCAGGGCAAATTCAGATCCAAACCCTACTACAATAGTTGATGACCCGGACAAAATTTTACGAAAACCAAAAAAGGTAGAAACTCAAGCAAGTGGTATCCAGTTAGTTAAAGAAAATTCACTTCATGAGAAGTTGTCAACTTTAGAGGAAATTCCATTTGATTTTTCATTTGACCTCTCATTATTTAGAACTAAATCAGAGAATGCAATTCATAAAACTGTGTTAGACCCTAATTTAATTCAACTCATGGAATAAAAAAAAGGTGTGTATCCATCCAGATTTAGATAAACTTGTGTTGGATACTTTTGACAATTTAGAAGCCTTAACCTCTACATTGATAAGTCATATAGATGATGCTTACCTTCAACAATCTATTGAACTAGCTTCCCTCACTATTTTTGCCTCTGAAATTTCTACACAATCCTCAAATACTGTAAATACACCTTCATTTGTTACCACCTCACCATTAATATCCACCACAGTCCATTCCCCTAAACCAATTATTCATCATCCAAACACCTCATCCTCATCTAGTTCATCTCCATCCATTTCAAGCCCTTCCTCAAGCACCACTGCTTTACCCCCTAGTCAAACTAGAATCTTAGCCATCGCAGACCGATATGCACCTCTAGTTTTATCTGCAAAACTCCATGCCATGCCCCAAATTTATCAAAGAAAAATATTTTTGTTTGATGCTACTAGTCAGTACACTGCCCAACAACATGTGAACAAAATGACTGACTATTTTGAATTGCATGAGATAGATGAATCTGATGTCCAAATGAGGTTGTTTGCCCAAACATTAACTGGGGATGTTAAGAAATGGTTCAAAGCTTTACCTGCCAATCATATTGTAGAATTAGCTGCTTTTCATAGATTATTTGTTGATAGATGGGAGAGAAAGAAAAACTCTCTGTAAATACTTTCTGAATATGATAACATTTGAAGAGTTCCTAATGAGTCAGTTCAAGATTTATGTACTAGGTTTAATAACATCTACAATGCAATCCCTGGTAATATTAAGCCTCCACTTGGCCTAGCATTAACTAAATTCCCTGATATTTTTGAAACTGACATGCCATACCAATTAAGGGAAAGAAACCCTCGAACATTGGAACAAATGCAAATTAATGTTGTTAGTGTAGAGGCCAACTTATTAGCCAAGAAAGCTAGAATGAGAAATGAAAAGAGAGTTTTCATTAAAGATGAAACTTCCACTTTTGATGGTAAAATAGATAGTTTAGCAAAGAGTGTAGAGAGAATAATGGATAGATTAGAAAACGGGGAAAGAAAAACTCAGTGGGAGAATCAATAGCCACACCCAATAAGAAACCCAAACTTCAGGAAGAATCCTAACACTAGAAAGAATGTTATACCAGATTAACAAATTAGGCCTGCCTTCCAGGAAAACTATGTTGAGGGTTCACAGAACCATGAAGGACATGAAGACACCCAGATAAACTTATTAGGAATAAAAAATGAAGATGATGTTTTTCTTACTCAAGGAGAACGGGAATTTTACATGCTTCAACAATTGTAGTTAGAATCTAGTGAATCCTTTGACTTTAAACAGGGCTATGAGTCAGCTATATTTGAAGTTCACAAACAATATAGCTTGAGAAGTAAAAAGAACAATGAAACTCCCACTAAGAGATCAATCCAAACCCAAAATAAAAAGACAACAGAAGCTCCTACCACTAAATTTTTACAAATCCTCCCTAGGGGAACACAGGAGACATCAAGCCCAAAAATTGTAGATATAACCTCCTCTGAAACTCAAACTGAAACTATTACTGAAATCATTCGAAATAAGCGAATTCAAAGAAAAACAGTTGAAACACAGACTGAATTGGCTAGTACTGAAAAACAAGATAAAAGCACAGAAACTGCATTTGTTAAGGAACATCTCATCCAAACAAGCAAAGCTCAACTGCCTTTCAACCTCAAGATTGAAGTAGAAAAATTAAAGATATCAGTTCCTTTTACCAAACTAGTAAAAAACGAATACTATAGATCACATATAACTAAAACTTTGAATATAGGAAAGGGAGAAGATGTTGTCAATTTGAATGATGATCAACCTGAAGTATTGCTTG
The DNA here is from genome assembly GCA_000404065.3 of Pinus taeda. Taxonomy (NCBI): domain Eukaryota; kingdom Viridiplantae; phylum Streptophyta; class Pinopsida; order Pinales; family Pinaceae; genus Pinus; species Pinus taeda. The sequence goes on from APFE031668056.1 coordinate 14,472, forward strand.
ACCCTGAGGTAATGGTACTCATCAGCAAGGGGGAATCCCTCCTTTTTTCATTAGCCTGAACATTCATGACAAAATATTACAGAATGCTATGTTAGACTCAAGGGCTTCCCATAACTTGATGCCAAAAGTAATCATGGAGAGCCTAAACTTAGATATCACCAGACCATATAAGGACCTATTTTCCTTTGACTCTAGCCAAGTTAAATTCCTTAGTTTGATTAAGGATTTATGTGTAAATCTAGTCTAGTGCCCAACAAATAGTATTGTAATGGACATAGTAGTTGCAGACGTCCCACCCAAATATGGAATGTTGTTATCTCGCTCATGGGGAGCAAAATTGCAAGGATCCTTGCAGTTGGATATGTCATATGCCACCGTATCTGTTTTTGGCCAAAAAAGGAAACTATATAGAGAGACCTTGATGAAATACATAGTAAGTAGTGTAGAAAAACCACAAAACTTCCCCATATACTCCATGCATTCTGATATGGACTCTTTCATGTTGTACAATTTAGAACATGACAATAATCAAATCATAGTTGTAAAAGAAAATAATAAAGACCCTGATAGTGAGAACATTTTTATGAGTCCCTATGGCATCTAGATTTTGATGGATCTGTGAATAGGTTAGGGGAAGGTGCAGGAGTGTGGATCCACAACATGGAGAATAATCATTCTGAAGGTCATGCATTCAGGTTAAAACTTCAAGTGCACAAATAATATGGCAGAATATGAAGCCCTAATCTTAGGGTTACAAATGGTTAAAAAACTTGGAGCCAAAAGAGTTTCTATAATGGGAGACTAAGAACTGATTATTAAACAAATTAATGGTGAATACTCTGTAAACAATCCTAGAATTAGCCAGTATAGAGAGATTGTCCTAGATTTGGTTAAAGACCTCCTGGAAACAAACTTTGCTACCATTCCTAGAAAACAGAATATGCAAGCCCATAGTCTGGTCACTTTTGCTAGTACCTGCAAATTTCCCTTTCATCCCAACCACCAGTACACTGCAGAAGTGAGACATAGACTTGTTATACTAGATAATTTGAAGTATTGGTAGATTTTCTCACAGGATTCTCATATTTATGATTTCATGAATGCTGAAGGTGAGTTTTAGAATTGTAAAATAGATACAAACTGTACATTAGAAAATAACATAGATATTGACATATATGTAAATATTTTAGATATAGGTAAACCCACTAATTTCACTAAAGTCGAAATAGATGACTTAGAAAATGTAGAGATAAAAGAAATAATGAATTATGATCCTGAAATTCTAAACCTTAAAAATAACGTTTTGCCTAAGGTATTAGTCTCGTTAGAAGATTTGTTTGACTCAAATGATGTAGCTAGGAAACCAAAAATGGATCCTTTACGAGCAATATAGAAGAATGTAACATAGGAACTGAGGAAAAAGAAAAACTCATTAAAATATCAAAAGCATTACCTCCAGATGAGAAGGTTAAATACATAAATTTGTTTAAATAGTTTCAAGATGTTTTTGCCTGGAGTTATGAAGACTTGAAGTCTTATGACACCAACATAATTCAACACAAGATACCCATAAAAGAAGATCATAAACATTTTAAATAGAAACTTACGAGAATTAATCCAATTCTTATGTCATTTATTGAGAAAGAAGTTAAAAGAATGTATGATGCCCAAATCATAGCTCCCATTAGATATTCAAATTGGGTTTCAAACTTAGTCACTACTAGGAAGAAGATTGGAGAAATCAGACCTTGTGTTGATTTCAGAAATTTAAACAAGGTCTCATTAAAAGACAACTATCCTCTACCAAAAATGGACCATATCCTTCAGAGGGTAGTAGGCTCATCCAGAATTTCATTTCTTTATGGTTTTTCTGGATGCAACCAGATCTTAGTTCAACTAGAGGACCAAGCCAAAACTGCATTTACTATTCCTTGGGGTACCTTCATGTATTTGAAGTTGCCTTTTGGATTAGTGAATGCAAGAGCTACATTTCAAAGAGCTATGTATATAACTTTTGCCAAGGAGATCCATGAATTCTTAGTGGTTTACCAAGATGACATCACAGTCTTTTCTAAATCTAATAATTAACACCTAGATCACCTGAGAAGAGTTTTCATTAAATGAAGAAAATTTGGGATTTCTTTAAATCCCAAAAAGACATTCTTTGGTCTAGAGGAACATAAACTCTTGGTATATATAATATCCAAAGATGGAATTAGAATAGATCCTGCTAGAATAGAGACAATCTTGACCATTAACCATCCTAGAAACATTAAAGAATTACAATCATTTTTAGGCAAGATAAATTTTCTTAGGAGATTCATTTCAAATTTAGTAGAATTAATTAGAGAACTAAATAACATGTTAAGAAAAGATTCAACACTTAATGGATAGTGGAGGAAAAACAGTCCTTTGAAGCCATCAAGGAAGCCCTAACCAAAACTACAGTCCTGATAGTCTCAATTTTCAGAAAGATTTTATATTTTTTTTATTTTGCTTCAGAACACACTATTGCAGCAATATTGTTGCAAAAGAATGGCCAAGGATATGAACAACCAATTGCATTTTTCAGTAAATCCTTAAGGGATTCCACACTCAAGTACAACATTATGGAAAAACAAGCATTAGCTTTAGTAAAGGTTATTAAAGACTTCATAGTGTACATCTTATATTCTCACATCATTTCTTATGTTCCAAACTCAGTAGTAAAGGACATTTTGACACAAATTGGGCGTGAAGGAAAAAGAGGCAAATGGATTGCCACTATTTTGGAATATGACATAGAAATAAAGCCTATAAAACTTATCAAAGGCTAAGGTCTAGCCAAACTCATGGCTTAATCGAACTGTCAGGCCCTAGATATAAATTTCATTGGTGCCCTTGATGATCAAGAAGAGATGGCGACTCCACCTTTTACAGATTCACCTTGGTATGCAAATATCATATTTGTATTACTGAACTTACAAGCTCCTCCTAGTTTAACAAGAACTAAAGCTAGATTTTTGAAAATGAAATCATTGAAATATTGTATCATAGATAATGCTTTGCTTTGGAAAGATAATGGTGGTATTCTTTTGAATTGTTTACTGAAATATGAAGCTGATAAAATTATGCAAGAATTTCATGCAGGAGATTGTGGAGGACACTTGTATTGGAAAACTATTGTTGACAAAATCCTAAGGGCTGGTTTTCATTGGCCCAATCTTTTTGCAGATGTTAAGAAACACGTGACCTCCTATGATAAGTGCCAGATATTTGATGGAAAAAGAAATCTTTTACCTTTACCTCTCAAACCAATATCCACATAAGTGCCATTTCAACAATGGGGTTTAGACTTCATTGGAGAAATACACCCAGCCTCCTCAGCTCAGCATAAATGGATTTTGACAGCCACTTATTACTTCACCAAATGGATAGAATCCATCCATTCTAGACAAGCTACAAACTCTGCCATTATCTCATTCCTAGAAAACAATATCCTATCAAGATTGGGTGTCCCCAAAAGCTCATTACTGATAATGCAGTTGCTTTTAAATCCAAGAAGATGGTAGACTTTTGTAATGAATATCACATCACCCTTGGGCATTCACTGCCTATTACCCTCAAGGTAATGGACTTGCAGAATCCTCTAACAAAATCCTGGTCAATATCATTAAAAAATTATTGGAAGACAACAAAAATACATGGAACAAAAAGTTGGTCAATGCCTTATGGGCAGATAGACTAACTACTAAAAAGTCAATTGGTACATCTCCTTATCAGCTAGTATATGGAATGGATGTTGTTTTTCTATCATCTTTAGGAGTACCAGTGATGAAGATCATCCAGGAATTGTAGGTAGAACCAAATGATATCTAGTGAAGGATAATTCAAACCATACACTTGCAGCAAACTAGAGAAGAAGTCTATGTAAAATCACAAGTAATCCAGGACAAAATCAAAAAGATTTTTGATAAAAAGACCAAAGCTGATGATTTTAAATTGGTGATAAAGTTCTTAAATGCGATTCAAGAAGAGAATATAAGGGAAAATATGGAAAATTTGACTTCCTATGGCAAGGCCCTTATATCATTTATGGTTGCACAGGTAACAATGCATTTTTCTTGAGAGAGATAGATGGATCAAATATACCAAGAGGACCTGTCAATAGTAGAATGTTGAAGCATTACTTATCCATAGATGAACAATAGTTCACTTTACTTTGATCATTTTACATAACATTGCAGAGTTTACATTGGATTGGATGGTCATCTTTTGAAGTTGAAGCCCACAGAGAAGTCCCTGAGATTTGAAGGTTTCACCATCATATGTATCAATAAAGCAGAATCACAAAAGGACAATTTACAAGGTAACTTCAGTCAAAATTCAAAGGTTATTGATCTTTAAATTCTTGGCATTTCACCACGAAACGCCATCCCCATGTAGAGCCACTGTTAGGGTCCTATAATAATAGGATTCATAATTTTGAATTGGCTATGGTTAGTCTTGTAATATTGTACATACTTTTGCTTCCTACAAAATGTTTTCCATATTAAAAATTAAGAAATGAAAAGAGGGTATGTCCTAAAAGAATAATCAAAGGATAAAAAGAAAAAGAAAAGATCAAAAAATTGAAAAATATGAACCCAAAACAAAAACAGATCATGAAAGTGTGAAAATTTAAGTGCCACTACTTTACTTTGATGTGAAAAATAATAGTTATGTGCAGCTTGTCATAAATTCCATAACCCATGATAGTCAAATAGCTTAATCTTGACTAATTAATGCTTTAAATTTCATTTTTATAGATAGAGAATAAAGATCTAGCCAAACTGTTTAACCTTGGAAGATCAGTAGTTAGGTAGAGAAATAAAATGTGCTCATCAGCGTAATCTGAGCCATTGGAAGTTATAAGGCTAGAATTAGATAGCTTTATTGTCAAAAGAAAAGGAAAGAAAGGGTCTGCTACCTTAAATGCACCCAATAAAGTGAAGAAAAAATGTTAGGATTAATAAAGGGTAGGTAAAAGAAAGGTTGCAGATGCACAAGGTTGTTAAATCAAAAGCACATTAATCATGCTTAATCATATGTTTTAGTTTGCAGGAGCATTTATGAGAGTGAAAGGATGTTCACAAGCTTACTTGAATAACTTCCCCTCATTTCATTTCACCCCCACATATACACTTACTATTTTCTCCATTATCCCTTCATTTCTTATTAAATAACCTTTTCCCCTCATTTTGACCCTTACCACTCGGTTTCACACTTTTCCCTAGTAATTACCTTCCAAAGATCATCCCCCTACCCAAAAACCCCTTTTCCCTAGTGTGAAACCCATTCCCCATTGCAAAAATCACCTTCCCCCTTATTAATTTCCTCATTTCACCTCAAAAAACCCATGAAACCCCCTTATCCTAAGTTTTATCCCCCCTATATTATTTAATTAATTCCTCGAATTCATATTTTCCCAAAAAACCATTTTTAACCCACCACCCTTAGTGTGGTTAGGAAAACCCCACCACAATAAACCTTGGTCCCACTCCATTAACCTGCACTTATATTTAATCTCTGCTTTATTTATTAATTAATTACAATTAATTGTAATTAACCCCATGGGCCCCACAAATCTTCACCCCTATTCCCTCCATGCAGCTTGATCGCGTGACGGTTGTCCGATCTTCCACCCACAAATCCAACGACGTGATCCATGTTGTGCTCATTCCCTCTCCAACCTTTACCATCCCGAGAGCATGTGAGATTCATGGTTTTTCTTGGCCCTATTCTGCTACGTGGCAGCTCCAAGTGAAATCGCGTGCTCTCAAGGAAATACCGCCTGCCTGCCAAAAGTGGTGCGATGGCCCCTAAAATCGCCTCCCCGCCAAAAGCTAAAACCATCCACTGTTCCTTTATTATTTCCCCGCCAAATTGTAACCATTTCTGGTTAAAAGTCTAGAGAAGACCATTTCGACTCTTTTCACTCATTTGCACTGTGAATGTTTCCCAAGGCTTCCTGTGCCACCAAGAGCCTCTATAACCAAAATTAACCGTCGTTTACCTCCTGAACAAGCTCTGGATGCCCAATTCAAGCATCCAATGCACAGTTGAAGCCACCATACCATCTACAGTCACCAATGAAACCAATTTGCAGCTAATACCACGAATTTCTAGGTATTTTTGAGAAAAAACCAGAACGACCCTCTAAATTTTAAAACGTACAGGCAAGTTTAAAGATTAATTAATTGAAATTAATTAATGTTTGCCTAATTGAAGATTAATTTGCCCCTATACCCAAAATTCCTCTTTTGCAAATTGCAATTTTCCCTCTAATTGTACTAGACCTTTCCAAAGCCTCACTTCTATAGCCAATACAGGCCTAATCTCAATCCATAAATTCAGTCATGGATTCCCAGACCTCTCTAGATGTGAGACCTATGCCAACCCCTCACCTAGATATCTACCATTTGGCACTAACAAACAAGGATTTTCAAATAAAATATGCTGCTATTGCAGCCCACCTTCTGAAGCTCCAGTGTTGGAGTAAGGAAAGATTCCTAAACCACACCGATGAAATCCACATTTGGGAATCCAGTTTACCCAAATACCTATTCCTAGAAGTTCACCCATTCCCTGATATCATATATTTGTGTCATTCCTACTATATCCCTAGCCAAAGAGTTATTGTTGCCCCAAACCAATAGCTCTTATTCACCATTACACGAGATTCCATCAACCAAATGCTGCAAGTCCAACCTAAGCCTAATTAGACCCCTCTATCCATTGGAGACCTATTGGACTTATATACCACACAGGACTTGGTTATTATAAAGCAAATCTTCCAGACTTTCATCATTGAAGATTGACATACTCCCACAGATACTCCACCTTATGCTACCACTATTTTTTCAGAGACAGGCAGACACATAATCACCATGCTCTCTTGCATCCTAGGATATACCACAGATGAGCATGTAGATGAGGTCATCTTGGCCTTTCTATCCATTTTTACCCTAGGCAAGCCTCCTTCTATCATGTACAATTATGCTCAATTCATTGTAAGCATGATGCATGAACAATTCACAAGACTGCCCACTAAAAGAGTTTTCAAGTACTCTTCAGTGTTGTTTCACATGTTTTTGTATTACCAAGCACATAAGTTCCCTGCAAGCATCCAGAGGTTGGATACCAAGGGAAAAGAAATATCAATGGCCTACTGGACACCCTTGATCTAGAAATACTCCACAGCATTTACCTACAAAGGCTTCATAGATTCATTTGTATACCCAGTCATGAACATGTTGACTAGTAACACTCAACCTAGAATCAACCAAAAAATCAAGAGGGTGCTACAGTTGGCTAAGAACAACAAGGTGGGAAACTGGTACCTCTACCAGAACCACACTGAAATCAGGATTTCTGGCTACCAATTAGCCCCTTATAAGTTTCCCAAATACCTCCCTATGAAGATATTTTCACTTGAGTATTTTAGACAAATCATCAACTCTGATGAGGTCCACTTCCTATTTCCTAGGAAGAAGACCTTATTTAAAATGAAAAACCTATTGGGCCCATTCATTTGCAATAACAGAGAGGTTGGACTAGAGGCTGACAAGATACTACAATAGATGAAATTCAACAACAACTTCATGTGGCAGTGTGATCCTTATGGGGTCATAAACAAGCTAAGACTCAGGGTCAAATTGGGACCTTTCATCCATCACACAAGACCTAACGTTGAACAGTTCGCAAACCAATCTGAGTGGTTGGAAAATACATTTATTGACATGGATAGCACAGTTGTGGATGTTTAAAACACGTTGATTGATCTTGAAAAACAAATTGACCAGAGCTCTTTCTTGCATGCTTTAGAACTAGGGGAACCAATGAATATTCCTCCTGTATTACAGACCTTAGCCAATGAGGAGAAGAATCCAAAGAGGAATATGGAATATGCATCCAGTTCTGCCATGGAGACTACAGATTTTCTATTTGAGCTCAGAAAAAGGCCCAAGTTGAATCATATGTCTTAATAGGAGGAGAAAATTGAATCAATGGAAATAACTAACACTGAAACAATGGGGCAGAGAAGCAAAGACACAAATGCTTTAGGTGAAACACAACAACCATCAACCTCCAACACTCAAATGATTGAGAGACAGCAAAGTGTTGAGGTTTCTTTTTTTGTTATGCTAGCTGATAAAGAAAATGACATTAAAGACAGGTACAAGGAGATAAAAATGAGGAATGAGAAGTTGAAGGCTGAGACATACACCCAATACTTCATACCTACACAAACCAACCAGAGTAGATTGATGTCATCCTTTGACATCAAAGCAAGAAAGATGTAAGTCTCATTTTTGCAGCCCACTGTTTAGCAACCAAAGACCTCAATTGATTACAAGAAGACTACTTTTGAGGTATTGGCCAGGGATGTTCATCCCATTGACCAAATAGAGTTTCATAAACAGGCTGGAGAGATGATTTACGCCACCTTTACAGGAAAGGCCATGGCTACACAAAGGCTGCAAGATTCACTGGATAATGTAACAACCTAGTATAAATTGGATAAGGCCTCCTCATAGGCCAAAGACAATAGGATCAAGTCATTGGAGGACTTGGTCATTGAGCTGAACCATGATCCTAGTGACATTAAGGTTGCTGAAAAGTTGATAAAAAAGAAAAATGAGGATATAGCAGCTCTTAAGAAACAACTTAAGTTGCCTCATTTATAACACCCACAAATAAAGGATGTCCTAGAGAGCCAAACCAATCATGAAGAGATGATAGACCTAGTGCTACAACTGAATGATCAATTAAAGGAGATGGAGAAATAATTGGATAGCTTGATTCGGCTAAAACAAGCTAGTCCTTATGATGCCCTTGCAACTATCATCCCAACAGTTACCACTGTTGTACCTTCTACTTTGGCAACATCCTTAGCTTCCACTGCTCTACTGGTCAGAGCACTGCCAGCGTCTACACTGACTACATCAGCAATAGGGTCTACAGGTGATGAGGAAAATAGGTTGGTCAAAGAAATGGAAGAAATGTCCATTCAGACCACTGAGATGAATAGGCTTAAGGAGAAAGTGACCAACCTGGAAACAGATTACAAACTTGTGAAATCATGCACAAAGAAAACAATAGAAGTCTACAAGGATGAATGAACGAATCAAAATCTTGGAGAAGGAACTGACATTGAATGAACCTCTAAGTCAGGCTAAGGAGCAACTGTGCCAATATCATTGAATTTTTCAATGATATTTTTCCATCCATCCAAGTTATTTTTGAATAGGTTGATTTAATAAAGTAGGCTACAGAAGCCATACAAAGAGTCAAAGAAAAACTTGGAGACATGCCAGAGGAAGCTGCAAGGATCATTCACTTCCTCAACTCCAAGAACAAGTATGAGCTACAAGAATTAGAGATACCTGACAGAACAGGCACAATTTTGGAAGTTAAAAGGGTTCTCACCAAGAGGAATTTGATATTGAACCTAGAGGATAAGTGTCAAACCATGCAATTGTCCATTGACAGATTCATGGTTTTGTTCAAAATTTTTGAGGCAAAAGGATTTACCAAATCTCTTGGTTATAAACGAAAAGTTAATGAAACAAGAGGATTATAACAGAAAAATCATGGAAGTAGTCAGAGATTAGGTGAATACTTCATCAATGAAGGCCATACCTATTGGTAAAGTATTATATCAAACTTTTGAGAATTTTTTTTACCTCAAGCATGAGGTAAAACACCTTTTTGTCAATAAACCTACTTTCGCCAAGTATACAGAGGTAGATGAGATCTATAGAAAGATATTCAATATCCAATTACCAGATGCTGAGACATGGGAAAAACTAAATGATTTACTGTAGAAATACACAGTAAAAATATAAAATGTACAATAAAAGTAAAAGGGCACAGTAAAAAGATATTGATACGTCAACCAGGTCAAATTGTATCAAATGAAAGTGTATCAGATGAAAGGTCAAATTAAATAGAATATCCAGCGTGAAGACCAAATAACAAAGGAGATTAAAGGGAAAAATATCAAAGATTAAAGATTGCAAAGCCTAAATAATAGGGACAACAAACAACAGTTCAATAGCTGTCTCTATCTTCTTGCATGAAGATATTTCTTTCTCTTAGATTAGTTCCTAAGACAGTTTGGGATATTTTGTAAATTGTTTTTGTATAAATACTTCATAATTTAAAGTATTAACTGTGGATTACTATACATTTGTAGAGTTATTTTGATCTTAAACCTAAGGGTTATTATACCAATTTTCAAGTCAATAGACTGGAGCAAGTAATAAAAAGATTTCATTACAGGATTCATGACATGAACTATTGCAGTGAAGTATTTTCTTTGTCTGATTTTGTTACTTTCTTATCTGTTTCATAAACTTAAATGTTATTCAAATTTGAATGAATTAACTGGAAATAACTCAAAATTTGTTTAAGTACACTCTTCTTTACACAGTTAATCATTTATATGTTTTCCTCTAATATCCGGATTTGAGAATCCTTAATTGCTCTCCCATCCTGGTTGAACTCTTTCATTCTCTTCACAATACGGCCTAAGGAACCCCTAATCGCTCCCTAGATCCGATTGAGACCCACTTCACCATCGAGCATTTGAGATCTGTAGTAACTCAACTACCTTGCCCTTTAGACATTATTTTTAGAGCTTGATCCAGTCCTATTTGTCTGGCATTTGACCCCATAGTCCAATGGTAAAAGAAAACCTTTGTTCATCTATGTATGTTATCCCACCACCCAAATTCAAATAAAAAACCAAGTGAAACAATAACTAGCCTAAAATCACTTAACTAAAACAGAGATAAATCATAAAGAGAGAGCCCTCTCTCAGCATTAGGAAGGCTAGATCCTAATCTCCAAAGTAGGTTTGTTGTTACCTCTGTCATTTCTTTCTTCAATAACTTCTAAAGAAATTTTGGAGTGATAACAACATGGATGGTGAGCCAGGATTGAGACACATAGATCCATGGATGATCATAGTTATGTGGAACATATATTTAATTACGATTTATGGATGATACATGATTTGTATGATTATATATGCTTAATATTGTATTGAGAAAGATGTAGCAGGGGACATGGTTATTTTCAAACAAGGATTCTTAAATTATAAATGATTGTGGAAGTCATGATACATGATTTTTATGATTATAAATTATTAATCTTGTATTCAGCAGGATGTGACAAGGGATGTGGTTATTTGCAAACAAGTAAGTTCAAATTATAAATGGTTTCGAAATTCATTTCTTTAGAACCAAAATGACTGTGGAAGTCATGCACAATATTTGGTAAAATGTGAATAAGTTAATTATTAAATTCATTTGATTCTTTTGATCTATGCGATTGTGATATGTGTAGATCTTGGAGCAAGGCCTTACCAATGGACCATCAGATGGGTATGAGCTCACAATCAATATCTTAAGGTGAAGCATGGAGTTTCAAAGTGGAGTAGATGATAAGCCATGGAAATTAGGGTGCAGAGTCCTAAATCCATGAAAGATAAAGACATGGAGTCTTGTATCTATAATAAAAGGATTAGGTTATGGAGTCCTAAATCCATGAAATATAAAGACATGGATTCTTGGACCTATAATAAAACGATTGGGACGCAGAGTCCTAAATATTTAAAAGATCAAGATGTGGGATGTTGGATCCTTGGAGTAGATCAGGGCACAAAGTCCTCAATATATTAAGACAAAGATGTATGGAATAGGTATGTAGAATACCTATTCTCCAAAAGAAAAATACCACTCATGGGCATCTCAAGGATGAATTTCCTTAATAAAATCTACTTTCTGAGAATTTTGGATGGACTTTGTAAAAATAGAAAGTCATATCTAGCATCTCAAATATGACTTCCAAAAATACTAAATCACCTTCGATCAATGGGTAATCAAGTATACTTGAAGGAAAATCACTTAACTTATAATTAATCAATCTTAATAGTTCAATCTCGACTTAATCTTCAATATTATTAATATTATTATTATCTTTTATGAGACTATGACATTATTATTAAAAGAGAATTACAAATCACCTTCATCTCCTCAATCACTTCACACCTCTCTCCTTGATGATTCCCATGGCTCTATGTAACTCTCTCTCTCTTTTAATAATACATTACATTTTCTTTTATGCACTCATCAAAGAATGACATATTCGTCTTATACCTCTCCTTAATGGCATGAGTTACCCTTCTCTAAATGGAATACAAGGCATGCATATTACTCCTCCTTTATGACGAGAATTTTTTGCTCCTCCTATATATGTGTCTCATGTATTCTCACTTGGGGGAGTGCATGTTCATACCAATATTTGGAGAGTTTAAAAAAAAGAAAAAGATTATGAGTGGGAGAGACTTGGAGAGTATCCAATTGTTTTTGAAAGAAATTTGAAATTCCTAAACTAAATTACTAAGTATCTCTACCTCGTGGAGGTGACCATGAGTTGTATTTAGAAGAAGTGAAACTTATCCTCCTCAACTTGCCTTGTATATCTCTCTATTGTTATATTTTGGTACTTCTTGTGAGCTCTTACAGCTTAGGGGTTCCAAGGGGAGAAGTTCTCCCTGGATATGGTTGGGTGGAAAATAGGATGGTTCAAATGAGTTAGTTAAGCAATCAAAGAGGGATTGTATTCTCAGTGATTGGAGTTGAATATCTCTTCAAGTACAATTTTCATTGTCCTAAAATTATAGTATAGCTTTAAAATAAAATAAAAAGTAGAAAATTAAATTATTGTAAGCATCTAATTTTGGTTTAAGCTTATGTTATCTGGAATCTTATTGGCTAGTTGAAAATGTAGACTAAGAGTGTTCTATATGTATGGATGTTTAGATCTCAAGTTGTTATGGAATTATTATTGGTGTAGTTTATTGTACTAACCTTGTTATTGCATCATTTGAGAAAGGAAAGCCAAATATTGTTGAAGGTAATTGCAATAAAGAAATTCCAAAGGACTTGGGTAAGAGTTTCATGAGTTATGGTTTTGTTTCAGGTAATTAGATGCATGTTTTAGAATATTTTGCAAAGTGTTTGACAAAATCCTTGAATGAGTAATGCTATCAATTTATTTATGCATGAATCAGTGCTAACTTGCAGCTTGAAAGAGAAGTAATAAAATAGACATGTACCCAAAATATACCTGGAGGAATTACAAAATCAAGCCTTAAAAGAAAATGCAAAAAACAATGGGAGGTAAAATATGGTTTGGAAGATCAAATGCTTGAGGTAATTTTGAGGTAAATTTCAGTTATGGCTTATATTTCATATTCTTATCAATAATTCAATGTTTTGTGATTCAAGGTTTTGTTATAGTACTATTAGAATTTTTTCAGAAAGCCTTAATGGTTGTAGCATTTAGGGTTGCCATGTGTTTGTCAAATTGTAGCAATGGTTACAATAAACTTGTCAAATAATGTCGAAGGAATTAGTTTGTGGGTTTTAAAATGTTTCAAGAACTCATATGGTGGATTTAGAAATATGTGAATTCAATGAACATAACTTAGTAGCATAACTCTGGGTTCTATTTCCTCATGTAGAGTTGTAGATGAAAGTTTGCATTCCATGTGTTTGACAAAAGACGTAAATGAGACATTAAGGATCTAAATTTTTGTTGTTTTAAATAATCGCATCCCTGAGCGTTTGGTTTGTGGTTTAGCCCAACATCAAGGGGTATCCATGCCAATAGACCTTGTAACGCACCATTTGATTCCAAAAAAAAACTTTTCAGAACCCATATTGTAAATCTAGGCGAATTTGCAGATTACTGATACTAACTGTATATGCATATTGTCAAGTTTTTGGTGAAGGATTAAGATGATTATTTTCTGTTTTAATATGTCAATATTTGAAGTTTTAATTTATGAATTTTAGGAGTTAAATAAGTTGAGTAAGATTCTTATATTCATTTTGCCAATGCTTGTCAAAATTGTCTTAAGAGATGATGGCTGCCAAGTGGTTGAGAAAATGCCTCAATTGTTGTATATTGTATGCTTGCAAATTGTTTGTCATCATGTTTCAATGGTTGTATCTATTTACATTTATGAATTTTTTGTAAAAAAAAATTCATAAGTGAAATTAAGATTTGTAACCAAGATGTTTCTAGAATGTCTCAATGAATATGCGTGATAATCCCATTGAGTTAAAATTCATGCTGATAAAATCAAATTTGGGTAAGTTAATTGTTGTAATTTTTTAAAGTCAAATTGAATTCATAATTATTGGATACCACGCCTATAGAAGTTGAATTCTCCTTTTAAGTAAATAATTCATAAGCATGCTATTTAAAATAAAATAAAATCAATCACTCTCGAACACATTTAACTCCAACAGAAGTAGTTATTACCTTGTTGGAAATTGTGGCTCGCAAAGTTTGATATTTACTCATCCCAATAAAGACTATTTCCTTTAAATATGATTTTTGAGGTTGAGGATCAAGTGATGGTTGTCATTTGGTAGTTTGGGTTTGGGGTTTGAGTGAGACCTTGACTTTGGGCTTGCCTTGGGATTTGGAAACAAAAACATAAAAAAGAAGAAGAAAATACTGCATTTGAATCTTAGTGTTCAACACTTCTCTATATTATTGATGGTTGGTAACGTGGGACCTTACATATGGTATCAGAGCCAAGTTTAAACACTAGGGCCTAATGGGACAACATGCTTTCTTGTAGGTTTATGCATGAATGTTGATTTTTCATGCATGTTGAATTATTGTGTATGTTGACTTGGAAGCATAGTGGTTGCATAAAGGATATTATTAGTATTATGTCATTTAGAAACTCATGAAAGCAAAATAATGCCTTCTTATATTCCTTTATATTTTTTTTAAGACAAATTATTAGAAATATAATAAAGGACTTAAAGACATGTTGGGAAAGGATGTGCTTGAGAAGTTGGGGTTAAACCCAAGCATGTGAATGGCTTGATTTTCAATGGGTGAGTGAGATATGTGGAGTGGATATATGGTTGCATATATATTTAGTGCATCATTATCAATGTGATATGGGCATATTAGCCATCGTTACTGGCTGAAATTGTATCTACCAAGAAAAATATTGGCCTAATCTAAACTATACTATGATGACCTTGGTGTGTATGCTTTGGTAATGTGTAACAAGTCTAAGACCAAGATTTAATTAACATGATTATTGAGTTCGCCATGTTAATTTTGACTCTTTTCTTACCTACACTAATGGAAACTTAATAGAAGCTACCTTGAAGGATGTCACTTTTAACTGTGAATGTAGGTTCAAGAGTAACGTATGTGCATTATTTGATGTGTTAAAATATGATTTTGGAATACATTCTTAATGAGTAAGAATGGAATTCCTATGATTTTTTGACATGATTTTATGTATTTCGGGTTGACATTATGCATAAAATAACTTGAAATTACTCAAATACTAGGTTGAGGTATGACCTTCCTAATAAACAAGAGGTTTAAATTTTTGGTACATGAAGGGTTGTGGAAGCCATTTTAAGGAACACTTGAAGGTTATGTTTTCCTTAAGTTATGTATGGGTGTGGAATCCATACTAGCATATATCCATCACGGAAGGTATCGGTGTGGAATCCATACTAACATATATCTATGAGTTAAGTAATTCCTCTGGTTAGAATGAACAAATTATTTTGATGAAATCTCATAGACATGATTAAGGAGGAATGATTATGTGTAATTAAAGTTAAATGGATAGAGGTTCGTAACATGAATTTTCTTGAGATTTAAATCCATTATTTTCATTTTGTTACAAATGAAGATACTAAGATTGGTATAGTGAACACCATTAAGTGGTTTAGGATGTTTGGAATAATTGCTTTTGATATATGAAATAAGTGTGAAATAGGTATCTATCCTCTAGTATTATAATTCTTTTGTATGTATTGGATTTAAGTATAATGAAATTGATTTTCAAATTCTTATTGTGATAAGTTGATGAAATATCTTTTCTATTGACTTGAGACAAATTAGATATAGGAAAGCAATAATAGACTCCTAAATAATTTTATTAATTGCATATTGGTTGAATTCTATTTAAACTATTTTAATTAGAGAAATTATGAGGATTGAACTCATGAACTTCTCTAAATCATTGTTAGTTAGGAAATCGAGTAAAAATTCATATTGTTTATGAACTTGATGAATTTCTTTCTTGAAATTTGATTAACTTGTAAATTGTTAAGAGAATAACATGTTTACAAGATAAACATGTTTTGTGATGAGAACTTTGTTTCATTTGAACTTAAAGGAAAAGGTATGTGATTAATGAAAAGATATTTGAGTTCTTGTTTTACAAGAATATGTGTTTGTGACATTTTTTTAGGGAGAAATTGAAGGAAAGTGAGATCACATTTTGATGCATTGGAATTGTTGCAAGATGATTGTATTTTATGTGGAATGGAAGAGATTGTTGGATTTAGGAATTTTGTGCTTGGATGTATAGTTGTATTAGAGGTCCTACAAAAGGTTGTAGTCTTTTGAGAGGGTGGTAATTCTCCTTTAAAAAAGAGAAAAAAACTTAGCTTTAGGTTAGAAATGCCCTTGTGATAGTCTAAATATTCATAGTTTGAGAAGTATATTATTTCCATGGCTTGTTTTTGTGTATGTATTAATAGTAAGGAATAAGACCTTAAACCAAATGAATTGATTAATTATTGAATAGAAATCATGAGAAATTTTATAGTTGGAAAACATGACAACTTGTAGTTATCAAGATAGATTCAATAATGTAGATATCGTATTTGCATAATTATGAGAATTATTCTTGATTAAAAACATGCAAAAAAAGATATGTCTAATTTATTTTTGGAATGAAGATCTTCTAACAGAGTCATTCATAATTGATTCTCAAGTAAGAGAAGTGAATAATAATGAAGATTATGGGAACTAAGGAATGGTCTATAATACAAAAGTGGGTCAATGAGGATTGTATGGAACCTTAGTTTGTTAGTTAAAGCTAAATAAATAAAATTATGTCTTGAACCTCAAATTGTGGTTTTTTCCTAAAGAGTAAACATTTAGTAGAAATTGCAGGTAGATCCTAAAGATTTTGATTGTAGGGATGTCTTATGAAAAGAAAAAGGGAAAACTTGGATTGAGAAGACATAAATCAAGTGGGATGTAAGAGTGGGTTATATATATGACATGTTTTCTCTTCATGGACAACACAATTGGACTTTAGAAATATATATAATATATATAATATATATATAATATATATATATATAAATAGAAATTTATATAAATAGATATCTGAAAACTATAAGAAAACTTCGAGCCAAGTTTAATCCAAGGGGGGCAGTATGTAGTGTCCCACCTTGGCAAGGTTAGTTTTGTGACACTTAGTGATCCAAGTCCGAGTGTGACGAAGGACCCTTCCAAGACCTTTTACTTTTGTGATGTGTTAAATTCCATTTTTAAAAAGAACATAAATGAATACACATGTATGTTGTAAAGAAGAGGAACATGTCAATCATCAACACATGAAAACATAAGCCATTGATAACGGAGTTAATCCAGGAAGGAGTACGTCTTCGGGCGCCAGTGTCAAGATGGTGTAGGCCGCTACATTAAGTGTTTTCAATAGTAATGATGTACATAAAAGGTGATGTCGTTATCATACTAGGAAAATTCCCTCATGCAGGAGTGGCACCATGAGATGTTCCACTACAAGAACTCTCAATCAAAAGACTCCTATCAGTATGACACAAAAATGCATGCATGATGAGCATCCCGCCAACATGGCATAAAAGGGATTTCAATGCAAACATGCATGACGACAACCTGAGTATCCCATCAACATACAACAAAGGGATCTCCAAACATAACATGACAAATCATGACAACAAGTACATCACATAGACTATTCCGCGTCACGTCAAGGGGAAATCATGAAAATGAGTAAGAAACAAGATCCCACATCAAACATCAATCAAGGACCTGTGCAGAAAAATGCATAGAAAAAGTACATGATCACTGCATATACCTCACAACCAAGGGCCATCTGAAGAAGCGGATGTCAAACTGCTAAAGCTGCTCAGACCATCGATCTCACAGCATCAATCGCATGGGATGGTTGCTCGCACATGAATGTTGACACATGCATTCCACTTAGAAAAGTGGTTGAAGAATAGAATGAGAGAATGAGAAAGCTAAACACACCATCAAATTTACGGCATCGAATAGTGCAAAATCGACTGTCCAATTTCTAAATTCTGAGAAGTTGAGAATCTGGGGCTCAAGGAATCTTTTATATTCCCCCTAGATTCCTGAAAGATTATGCTCCATGGGTGGACTAGAAATCTGAAACTCCAAAGGTGAATCTGACCTTACCATTGCAATCCCTGCAAAAAACCATGAAAAACAACTATAAACTTGACTATATTCTAACATGGAGAAAAATTACCTCCTCGGGAAAATTGCAAGGATCATGGTTCTGCTCCCTGTTTTTGCAGCAATCATGGCTCCATCATCATGCTGAAAATGACCAAAAAATGTAGAATCTGATGGAGACATGGACAACACCATTGCGTTCGTGGTGTCGAGAAGTGCTGAAACCATATAAAATTTGTCAAAATCTGACAAAGTGAAATTTCACCCCTCATGCAAAATGCTGCTTCGAATTACGTGCCAAGATTTTGCCTCCTCTGTCTTGAAATTCGTTCTTCTCATGGTTCCTCCATCTGTCTGGGTGCACTGTGCAAATGAGTTTTATATAAGTTTTACTGGGTGTATTAATCAAGGAATTTGTTTTACGAGGATTGGTACGAATGCCCAAGTAATAAGGAGGAGGTTGGGTGGTCAAACCCTGACCCCTCCATATTAATACCCTTTCATTTTAATCACAACCACATGTATTTTTTTCGTTGGGGGTAGAGTCCGTGTTGGGCGGCCCGCCCCCATAACCACCACAGTACATGAATTAAATTGGTGGGGGGGGAGCGTGTTGATTTATTGTTTGGGGGTCGTTTAAGTGGGGCATTAAAGGATGGTACATGGGGCCACCGGGTGGGGGCCGAACCATGTGGGCCGGGAGGGTTCAATCCCCGCCAGCCCCACTTAATTGTTTTGCGTTTAAAGCCTTGGTGGATAGGGGTGTGGTTTGGGTCCACCGAAGGTGGCCCGCCCACCCCATAACAATATCATGATATATATGGTGTGGAGGGTTGGAGGGCTCGCCGGGGTGATGGCGCCGAGCACTTTTAAAATTGGATTTTTATGGTGTAAAGGTTCAGGAGGCTCGGCCGGGTGATGGCTTGCGGCCCAAAATTTATTTTTGTATGTGATAGATTGGGGGGGGCGGGTGGGCCTGCCACATAACAATATATATATATATATATATATATATATATATAATATAATATAGTATATATCACACATAGAGTATTTTTAAAATCTTAGAAAAAAAGGATAGGCAAATTAATGAGGCCGCAATTTCAACCGATTTCAGGAGCTAGGTTTCATGCCTCAGGGTCGGTGAAATTGTAAGACACTTAAACCTGGCCCACAACCCAACTTTGATTGGCTCGTTCTCCCTCATACGAGATCAAATTGATGAACCGTTCACACCTTCGTGATCAGGACGACGAGATCTACGCTCTGGCCTTGGGTTGACATCATTCTAAACACTTTGATTTTCGAGCATTCATAAGCCCTATGTGTCTTTGGAGCCACCTGGATCAATCCTCCTCACTAAGGAGATTTTGGTCCTCTAAAACCATGAAAAATAATCTGCAACTTTCTCTGTACCTTGTTTGCATCACAAGCGTCCTAAAAAGGCCTTGCTTCCATCTCCTTCACCTTTGTTCTTCGAAGCCTTAAGCAATGAGCCGACACCTGCAACCTTTGCAACCTATAGTACATTTTTTTGCAAATTTCATGCTTGACTTTCATGAACAACTAATGAACCAAGCATCCCACACTTGCCATGAGTTTATAACACATACTCGGTGGTCAAGTTTACAACAAGATGGACGCAATACCCCAGCTATCATTGTTTTAAAGATTCTTTCCTTTAAAACAAGGCCAACATATCATTGTTGCTTCAAGAAGTGATGGAAAACACATCATCACTGCAACACATGATTTACAATCACAAGGCCAAACACTATTTTTTTCTTTGACACGTGATGGAAACAAAACATCACTCTCACAGTTTATCATGCAACACAAAATAAGACCAGACATCATTGTTGTTGAACAAGTGATGGAAAACACATCATCACTTTTACATGTTAAAATGCAACAAACGATTTACAAAAGCATAACCATGAAACGACAACATGTCTAGAAACAATTTTTCACCTATAAAGTTGAATGGGTCGCCTCCTTGTGGCACATTCGATGGTCGAACAATCGCTTCACCTGGTTCATGCACCGACACTTTGTCTTTAAGGCGTTGCTCTGGATGGAACCTCCAACAAGTGGCTTTTTGATGGCCACTTTTTTCGCAATGACTGCAATTGGTTTTCTTCCTCCAGATCTAATTAACATTTTTATTTACTTGTTATTGAGGGGGTCTTTCACACCTCATCCTTTTGTGTGCTGCCAATCTTTTCCAACACTTATAAAATGTATGGTTATGTAATCCACAAAAGGTACATGTTTTTCAATGCCATGTTTTATGTTCATCGTTAACAACATGATCATAATAGAAATGAACACTCGAAGATCGAAAGTGTTTATACCTTCCCTTGTTGTCTCTGATGTCATTATGGTGATGAGAGCTTTCCTCAGCTCTTTCCTTGCAATGGAAACTACCATGGGATGATGGGGATGTGTTCCCATCATTCTTTTTCCTTGACAATTTTGACGATGTCTCGGAAGAAGTTGACACCTTCGAGCATTCTCCTTTAGTGTATCTCGAGCCTGCAAATCGATGTGCGTGCACAACCTCCAAAGGTTGAGTTATGCCTTGGTTATTAACACCAAGTTCTTCTTCCTCTTCATGCCTCGTCCTCGTAAGGAGACTCATGTTTGTCCCTATAATTGGGATCTCTAAATTTCCAACAAAACTCATACTATGTGAAGACGAAACGGAAAGGAAATCAACATCTTTTACCTCCTTTGATTTGGAAAGAACTGATGAGGGTTGCTCATCATCTGTTTTTGGTGGTTCGTTAGTTGTCTCAGCGCATTCCCCAACTTCCTTTCTGACATACCCAAGTCCTGTTCGACAAGGCAATTCTTCTACTTTGATGGGGTTGACAATGCCTTGACCATTAACGTCCAAGACTTTTCCTTCATACCCCATTTTATTCAACAGTTTGGAGCCAATTCTTGTGGTATGATTTTCAAAAATAGCGAAATCATCATCAATACACATATATGAATTCGGAGAATTACATTTTACCTCACATGGGTCATGCTGCAGCATTTCCAAGGCCTCATCCTTTGCTTGCAGATGTCGTAGTAAACTTCTTTTCCTCTTTCTCTTCATGTAGATGCATCTTCAATTCAACGTTCTTTGTTTGAAGATTATGTTTGTTGTGCTTCAGTTCTTCCAGGGCCTCTTCTGTGGTTTGCAACTGAAGCTACAATCGCTCCTTTTCCTCTGTCTTTTTTTGTAGAGTTTCATACATGATTTCCAGCCTTTTGGAAATGTTGAACATAGTCTCGTACATCTCTTTTTCATCCTCTATCGCTGTATGTTCCATTGTTCATGCTACAATTCACATCAACACAAAGACCGCTCTGATACCACTTAATCCAAGTCTAGGTGTGACGAAGGACCCTTCGAAGGCATTTTAATTTCATGATGTGTTAAATTGCATTTTCAAAAGAACGTAAATGAATACATCTGCATGCTGTAAAGAAGAGGAACATGTCAATCATCAACACATGAAAACATAAGTTATTGATAACGGAGTTCGTCCAGGAGGGACTATGTCTCCGGGCCCCAGTGTCAAGATGGTGTAGGCCACTGCATTAAGTGTTGTCAATAGTAACGATGTACATAAAAGGTGATGTCGTTATCATACTAGGAAAATGCCCTCATGCAGGAGTGGCGCCATGAGATGTTCCACTACAGGAACTCTGAGTCAAAAGACTCCTACTAGTATGACACAAAAACTCATGCATGATGAGCATCCCGCCAACATGGCATAAAAGGGATCTCAATGCAAACATGCATAACAACAACCTGAGAATCCCATCAACATACAACAAAGGGATCTCCAAACATAACATGAAAAATCATGACAACAAGTACATCACATAGACGATTTCATGTCACATCAAGCAGGAATCATGAAAACGAGTAAGAAATAGGATCCCACATCAAACATCAATCAAGGACCTATGCAGTGCAATGCATAGCAAAATAAGTACATGAAGACTACATATACCTCACAACCAAGGGCCATCTGAAGAAGTGGATTTCAAACAGTTGAAGCTGCTTGGACCATCAATCTCATGGCATCAATCGCATGGGAATGGTTACTCGCACATGAATGCTGATACCTACATTCCACTTAGAAAAGTGGTTGAAGAATAGAACGACAGAATTAGAAATCTAAATGCACCATCATATTTGCGGTGTTGAATAGTACAAAATCAACTGTCCAATTTCTGAATTCTGAGAAGTTGAGAATCTGGGGCTCAAGGAATCTTTTAGATTCCCCCTAGATTCCTCAAAGATTCTGCTCCATGGGTGGATTGGAAATCTACAACCCCAAAGGTGAATATGACCTCGCCATTGCGATCCCTACGGAAAATTGTGAAAAACGACTTTAAACTTGACTATATTCCAACATGGAGAAAAATTACCTCCTCAGGAAAATTGCAAGCATCATGGTTCTGCTCCTTGTCTTTGCAGAAAACATGGTTCCATCCCCATACTAAAAATGACCAAAAAATGTAGAACTTTTATGGATACATGGACAACACCATTGCATTCATGGCGTCGAGAAGCGCTGAAACCATATAAAATTTGTCAAAATCTCACAAAGTGAAATTTCACCCCTCTTGCGAAATGTTGCCTCGAACTACGTGCCAAGATTCTGCCTCCTCTATCTCAAAATTCTTGCCTACTCATGGTTCCTCCATCTATCTGGGCGCACTGTGAAAATGAGGTTTATATAAGTTTTACTAGGAAGATTAATTAAGGAATTTGTTTTAGGAGGATTGGTACGAATGCCCAAGTAATAAGGAGGAGGTTGGGTGGTCTAACCCCGACCCCTCCATATTAATACCCTTTCATTTTTTTCACAACCACATGTATTTGTTTCATTGGGGGTCGGGTCCGCATTGGGTAGCTCACCCCCGTAACCACCACAATACACAAATTAAATGTCGCGGGGGGGGGGGTGTTGATTTATTGTTTGGAGGTCATTTAAGTGGGGCATTAAAGGATGGTACATGGGGCTGCCCGGTGGGGGCCAGCCCACGTGGGCTGGGCGAGTTCAATCCCCTCCAGCCCCCTTAACTGTTGTACGTTTAAAGTTTTGGTGGATAGGGGTGTGGTTCGGGTCCACCGGAGGTGGCCCGCCCACCCCATAACAATATTATGATATATATGGTCTGGAGGGTTGGGGGGCTCGATGGGGTAATGGCTGCCGAGCCACTTTTAAAATTGATTTTTATGGTATAAGGTTGCAGAAGGGCCAATGGGGGTGATGGCCCATCAACCCAAAAAAAATTATTTTTGTTTTGTGATAGATTTAGGGGTGGCGAGGGTGGTGGCCCACCACCATAACATATATAATGTTTTATTTTTATAACACATAGAGCAATTTTCAAATCTTTAGAAAATAAGGGATATTGGGGAAATTAACGATGCTGCAATTTTGACCTATTTCGGGAGCTAGGTTTCATGCCTCCAGGTTGGTCAAATTGTAGGACACTTAAACCTGGCCAACAACCTAACTTTGACCAAAGTTTGACGAGCTCATTCTTCCTCAAACGAGCTCAGATTGACGAACCGTTCACACCTCCGCAATCAAGATGAAGAGATCTATGCTCTAGTCCTAGGACGACATCATTCTAAACACTTTTATTTCGAGCGTTCATAAGCCCTGTGTGTCTCTAGAGCCACCTAGATCACTTAGAGAGGGTGATTTTGAGGTAATGATATAACATGATGCATGACAAACTTATGCACATGTTTTAATGCTATAGGCCTAGTTTGGGTCACCTGCTTGCTATGTGCTTATGATAATATCTATGGTTGTGTGTATAAGAACCGATTTTGGTTAAGAGAATATTATCAATGTTTTCTCTTTTTGTATCCTATTTTGGACATAGGTGTATGACATGGATGGTGATCCAGGATTGAGACACATAAATCCATATATTATCATAGTTATGTGGAACATAGGTTAATTATGATTTATGGATGATACATGATTTGTATGATTATATATGCTTAATATTGTATTGAGCAAGATGTGGCAGGGGACATGGTTATTTGCAAACAAGGATGCTCAAATTATAAATGATTGTGGAAGTCATGATACATGATTTTTATGATTATAAATGCTCAATATTGTATTGAGAAAGATGTGACAAGGGACGTGGTTATTTGCAAATAAGTAAGTTCAAATTATAAATGGTTGCAGAAGTCATTTCTTCAAAACCAAAATTATTGTGGAAGTCATACACAATATTTGGTAAAATGTGAATGAGTTAATTATTAAATTCATTTGATTCTTTTGATCTATGAGATTGTGATGTGTGTAGGTCTTGGAGCAAGGCCTTACCAACAGACCATCAAATGGGTATGAGCTCACAATCAGTACCTTAAGGTGAAGCGCAGACTTTCAAAGTAGAGTAGATGATAAGCCATGGAAATTAGGGTGCGGAGTCCTAAATCCATGAAAGATAAAGACATGGAGTATTGGATCTATTAAAAGGATTAGGGCGCACAGTCCTAAATCCATGAAAAGTAAAGACGTGGAGCCTTGGATTTATAATAAAACGATTGGGACACTCCTAAATATTTAAAATATAAAGATGTGGAATCTTTGATCTTTGGAGTAGATCAGGGCGCAAAGTCCTCAATATACTAAGGCACCGATATGTATGCAATAGAGATGGGGAATACCTATTCTCGGGAAGAAAAATACCACTCATGGGAAGCTCAAAGATGAATTTCCTTAATAAAATCTACTTTATGACAATTCTGGAGTGACTTTCTAGAAATAGAAAGTCATGTCTAACATCTCAAGTGACTTCCAAAAATAGTAAACCACCTTCAATCAATGGGTAATAAAGTATACTTGTAGGAAAATCACTTAACTTATCATTAATCATTCCTAATAGTTAAATCTCGAGTTCAACTTCATTATTATTATTATTATTATTATTATCTTTTATGAGACTATGATATTATTATTAAAAGGGAGTTACAAGTCACCTTCATCTCCTCAATCACTTCACACCTCTCTCCTTGATGATTCTCATGTCTCTATGTAACTCTCACTCTCTCTCTTTTAATAATACATTACACTTTCTTTTATGCACTCATCAAATAATGGCATATTCCTCTTACACTTATTAAAGAAATGTCATAAAAGATTCCTCTTACGCTCTCTATAATGCACATGTTACACTCTCCTAAAGTAAGGCATGCATACCTCTCCTTAATGGCATGAGTTACACTCTAAATGGAATACATGACATGCATATTAATTCTCCTTTATGACAATAATTTGTTGCTCCTCCTATATATGTGTCTCATGTATTCTCACTTGGGGGAGTGCATGCTGATACCAAGAGTTGGAGAGATTTAAAAAAAAATTATGAGAGGGAGAGACTTGGAGAGTAGCCAATTGAATTCATAATTATTGGATACCACTCCTATAGAAGTTGAATTCTCATTTTAAGTAAATAATTCATAAGCATGTTATTTAAAATAAAATCAAATTAGTCACTCTTGAACACATTTAATTGCAACGGAAGTAACTATTAACTTGTTGGAAATTGTGGCTCGTAAAGTTTGATATTTACTCATCCCACTAAAGATTCTTTCCTTTAAATATGATTTTTGAGGTTGAGGATCAAGTGATGGTTGTCGTTTGGTAGTTTGGCTTTGGGGTTTGAGTGAGACATTGACTTTGGGCTTGTCTTGGGATCTAGAAACAAAAACATAAAAACCATAATATCACATTTTGACTCTTAGTGTTCAGCACTTCTCTATATTATTGATGGTTGGTAATGTGGCACCTTACAATTAAGGAAAGTATCATAACCACCATGAAGTTAACATATTTTATTACACAAAAGGATATTTCAATTGCCACTTATGAAGATCTTTGTCATCTTCAAATTCATCTACAAATGCCTAATATGCCTTCTCCAATGGAGTATTCTTCCTACAAAAATAGAAAAAAAGCTATTGAATTTATGCACTCTATATCAAATTACCTTGAAGAGGTTGCAAATTGGAAAAATGTTAGAAAGTCCATTTTTCTCTATAATGTTAGATGAAAGTATAGACAATGGTTTGGAACAACACCTTGTTGTGGATTATTCATATCTAGACTTAAAATGTTTGGTCCCTCTAGTCTCACATTTGATGAAAATGATTACTATTCTTGATGGAAAAAGAAATACTATTCATGATACCATCATTAATTTATGGAAAACAAGGCAGTTGAAAATATAGAAACTAATAACAGTTTCGGTTGATGGTGCTTCATTTATGGTCGGATGTGGAAATGGATTTATCACATTGCTTAAAACTTATCTACCAAATCTTATTGGTACTCATTGCATTGCACATCATGAAGCACTTGCAGCATCAGATGCTTAAAAAAGGATACCAAAGTTTTTGAATGTTGAGAAAAATAGCAAACAAGGTATACTCATGGGTTGGAAATTTATAAAATAGAAATAATGAACTCATTTTTTTTATTAGAGATAATGGAATTAGAATCCTTTCAGATTCTTCAAATCCATGGCATTCTATGGCTATATAGGGGTCAATTGGTTGAAAGACTAGCTACATTGATGCTTGTTATTTTTAGCTTATGGAAGAAAGAAAGAAAGAATATATGGTATCATAAGGCAAGGATTTTTTCATTTCAATTATGTTTGAATATGCTTATTGATGTTTTGAAGGAGTTAAATAATCTAAACAAAAAATATCAAGAATATAATGTGGAGGTCACATAGCTTGGAATAGCTATTGACCATGTATTAAATACTCTTAAAAGATATTTCTGTAGATTAGATTCTTTTGCAAAAGGTATTGTACATCTTACTAAATTTTTGAAATACTCTAAAGATGGTTTCCTTGAAAATGTTGACAAAGAGGGGAATACCCATAAACATGATTTGTTGTATATTCCAATCCACAATGAACAATTGTCACAACCAATGGCAACTTCCATTGATGGCTCCCTTGAGAGTTTCATACAACTTACAAGAAATTATGTCTAAACTTTAATTAAGAGTTCCAATTCAATATTTCGAGATCTTCATCTTTGTAATGAAGCAAGGTTGTTTAGTTCTTGACATTATCGTCATATCTTTATGTCAAAGAAAATAATGCAAAGTGTTGGCTTGAAATATTTTTTTTATATTTGTAGAATAAAACATGTAATGAAGGTGAAAATGTACCAACATTTGATATTACATATTGTAAAAGAGAATTGTACCAATTTATTGATGTGGTTTATTTGAATGGAGAAATATTTCCAATGAAAAATACATGGAAAATATTTTCTCAAACAAAATATTGGCACTCTAGGTATCCAGATATGCTAAAATTATGGCAAGCAATGCTCATCATACCAGCGAGCACCGTCACATGTGAACAACGGTTCTCTAAGCAAAATATGATCAAAGATATAAGGAGAACAAGACTATCAATTAACACACTTGATGCATTGATGTGTATATCATTAATAGGTCCCAACATGGTAGAGGTGGAATAGGAATGAGTTTATGAGATTTGGCAAGTTGCAAAGGAAAGAAGACTTTTTGGCATGTGAGAATTATTAATTTATATGGGTTTTTAGTTTGCATAAAGTTTACACACACACACATATATGGCTTTTGTTGTCCTCTACTATATTTGTATATTTGATATGAAATTTTAATGTTCTTTGTGTATTAATGGAATGTGGAATACATGCATGAATAATTACATGGATGATGGTTGCTATAAAAAGAAATTGAAACTATCATTTGAAAGTTTTTTCATATGATGTTATTATAGGTTGATGGCACATGAAATATGCCATCAAGGTTGAAAAATTCCCACATCTTACCTACCTTTTAGAAAATGCAGTAAAATATGTTATGCATTTGGATTGGATCATTTTGATACTATGGTATATCTTTTCTCCCTTTATGCTTCTCAAGATGCATTTAAATACAAGCATATTCAAATTCACTTCTTTATTAATTGAAAACCATAAAATTACCAACCCATAAAAAGTTTCTTAGATGGGTTCGCTCTTCGATACTTCGTGGCTATGTAGGATCCATTTGAATTTTGAATTTATTATACTTTTGCTATAATTCAATTTTTTTAGTTTAAAATTTTTGTTCGGTTCGGTTGAAATTTATTAAAGTGAAAGAGAAATGAAATTTTGAAAGCTTAATTTTATGGAAAATTATATTTTAAGATAGACTGGATTGGATTGGATTGTGGATGTCAATTTTAATAATGTTGAGATTAATAGTTTTGGGAATGCATTTTGTAGGATAACTATCATTTTGAGAATTTGGAATTACTTATTTATTTAGATGATGTTATCTATATAATTATTGGTTTGAAAGTTTATTAATGTTTAAATTTGATTTCCATTGATTAAGTTGAAAGGAGTTCTTTTAGATTGATAGCGAAGAAGAGCACTTGTGTAAAAATCAAAATATTTTTCTTACTTTAAAAAAAAAAAATAAGAATTGTGGATTTTTATATTAAAGGGGCTCAGTTGAAAGGTAAAAAATTACATGTCATTGAGAGTAAGAAAGGCTTTCACTCTGATTTCTATTTCTAAATGCCTACATTTCATATGTACCAAAGTTGTCACTAAATTCAACCCTATTTAACATTAGGTTATCTCACATAAGCCCTTATTCACTATATTGATGTTTCCCTCATAATATGAGTTCTTTTCATATAACACCTTGTTGTATTCCTCTTATATTCTTTATCAAGCTCTCATGATTTTGTAGCCACACTCTGACCAAATGGAGACTATAGATTCAATTTCCTAAAACTTTAATAGAAAATTTTACCCGGTTTTAATCAAATAAAGAAAACATTGAATTAATTAGTAAAACACGAGATTTGTAAATCATATTTTTACCTCTCCATGGAAAAATATTAAAAAAGCATGGTAAGAAAAATATACTTATTATAGTTTTTTTTTTATGAATTATTAAGATTTATTAAAACACTAACTTTTATTTTTATCATGTAGGAAGAATAATAGACCCGGTGGACGCAAGGATTTCATATTAGGGTTTTTTTAAAGAAGTGATAAGAATTGAACGGGAAATTGGCTCTCAAGGATAAAAAGAATGTAAATGATCATCAAGAGGAGATGGGTTGACTTTAGAGAAAGTGGAAGAGACTTATGATGCTATGGTTCCTACACACATGTTGTGTGAACCGGATTCAAGAACTATGTAACTTTTTATGCAATTTGATAATTAATATTTATTTTCTCTAATTATTTTAGTATTTTACTTTATATTCTGGTACATAGAGTAATTTAAACAAACTAACGCGAGCAGATGATAAATTGTTCTTATATTGTTTAATTTGGTTCTCTTTCTAGATATTTATACTATGTGAAGTGCCCAAATTATCATGTTTTTTTTATTGATCGCAGGTTGAATTTAGAATGCACGACATTGAATCATTTATTGTACCCTTCATAAGAAACATTATCATATGCCAAAATTATGTGTTTATTTTATTGTGTACTTATTTGTTTATTTTATGTTCTCATCTTGGTGTTTGTAAGGGTTTGATGTCTGACATGATCACCACCATTGAATAATTTATTGTACCCTTCATAAGAAACATTATCATATGCCAAAATTATATGCTTATTTTATCGTGTGCTTATTTCTTTATTTTATGTTCTCATCTTGGTGTTTGTAAGGGTTTGATGGCTGACATGATCACCACCATACCACCATTTGTTTACAACTATAACTTGAATAATTTACCTTCAAGTATATACTATCTTGGGTTTTTTATTTAATATATTTATCTACATCATGTAGATAAAGTGCCACAATACATGATATTGAGATTATTTCTCTACACTTATTAGTATAAATATGATTTATTACCAAGGATAACATGTGTTTTTATATTTATCTTTTCTTTATTTTCCTTCAACTTCATTATGTTATTTTTCTATATTGCTTTTATATTATTTATCATAATTGCATCCTAAGTTTATATTAAGTTCAAGGAATCATATAATTTACATAAGTTTCATTAAATAGCAAAGTTTAACCACTCATTCCTTAAAAAAACACTTTTATATCATTAATCTGGCCCTCTATATATTCGCTTATTTAAATACATTTTGAGAATAGAAACAAGGATACCCCATGAGGTGAAGGGAGGTCATCCCTTTTAACATGAAGCAAGAGGATTCACATCCTCAGTGAATGTCCTTTTGAGTTGTCCTCTATTTCCAAAACAATTTGAGAACCAGCATTCTTTTGGCGTTGTTGTTGGGGATCAAAGTGTAAAAGTTTCTTTTATTGGTAATTGATAAATTGTTAAGTCTATGACTTGTCGGTGACTAGGAACACAATAGCTTGCATCATGGAGGTTTTAAGCAAATATTTCTTGTTTAACCTTTCACCTGGTAACTTCTAGACTGTTTAAATGGATTTTTATTGGGATTTTGTGTCTAAACAATTTTCTCCACTAAAATTTTCTAATATACCAGGTTTTCCAAATGAAATGCCTGAAATAGATGTATGTCACAACTAGCTTCCCCACTTTCAAGAATACGAAGATGAAGATCCTACTCAACACCTAATTGAGTTTAATGATTGCATTACAATATTTGCGTTTACCATGAGGATGTACTCATGAAATTGTTCATGATGTATTTGGAAGGTAATGCTCGAAAATATTACAAGAGACTTCCTCCTTGTGGTATTTTGTCTTTGAAATATTCTCATGCAATTTTTCATGAACATTATAGAATTGTATATCCATCTAAATTACTTATTGAAGTTTGTTATCATTCAAATGAACATTGTAATAAACCTGACTTAGGGTTTTAAGGAGGTGAATATTATGTTAATGATGAAGTTGTAAGTTGGCACGATGAATTTTATGATTCTTATGAAATATGTTTACCCATTCTTGCTTCACAGAGTGAATGTTTAACTGGACAAGGCATTATATCTAGTTTGATCGGGAAGAGAACCCTAAAGATCTTAATGATTTAATCACCAATACTAACTTTGGTTCATATTTATTTGATTCCCTTGATCATTATACTAATAAAGTTTGTACAACAAGCAATTTTGAAGAAGAAACTATGTCTACAACCACATCAACATTATCTGGTCATTATTATGATTATCAACCATCAATTGTGGAAGACCTTTTTCAAACAAACGAAGAGGTATGTGATGGTGTTTTCAACCATTCGAATATTAGTTCATTTAACGTTTATGTTGATTATTTTAAGCCACCCATATACGATGAGTTTGATGATAAACGATTAGTCCTTTATCATAATCTTGTAATAGGAGGTGATTTAGATACAGTTCATGGTTTATAGTTAAAATGTAATTATGATTCCTTCCATAATGATAAACATGAGGATATAATTGATAAAAAAACTTTTCCATCCTCCTTATATTGAACCTGTTTACGACAATTGTATTATACGATGAGTAGATTATACTTTGGACCTTATTTTTATTAATGTGTTGAACCTTATTATTGTGTACTTATTTCCAAATTGTAATATGACTAACCCTGACACTACAGGATAGCCATGAGGAAGGAACATTTAGAAATTATTTTCATGAAGAGGAAACTAATATTTTAGGGTTTTTTCCATTAGAGGTTCAAAGGGGATCCATGACTTCATTGAAGAATGGACGAGTAAATATTTTGAAAAAAATTCTTCATGTTATCAATCAAGCATGAACACATTACTATTTTTAATAGGTATGAAACCCAGAAGCAAGAACTATGCAATTGGTAAGATTTTAACTTTGCTACAATGGATTTATGATTTCTTTGATCAATATGGCTTTTAAAAACATGTGTGTATAAATAGTATACATAAATAAACCTTTTTCAATTTAAATACATATATCTTATGAATATTAAACTTAGGATGAAATAATATGAAATTCTTGCATCTTAAAGCCTCTGGTTATTTATGTAAGAATGAGTAATGGATTGAAAATATTTCCTTAGTAATATTATATTGATGAGTATGGAAAATATATCTAAATACTTTGTTCATACCAATAGGTTGAAGGGTAATTAATTTTGGTAAAAGGCTTCGACATCGTCCCTATAATTGTAGTTCATTTTGAGCATTTTTCTTGCATATCTCTATTTGTATTTCTTGCATATGAATATCATAAGAGAATTACTTTACAAGTACAAATATATAAACACAAGATTTGACATTTACAAAATATAATGAATACTTAGGTTGTTTGGTGTACTAATTATTTATAAATATACTTCATGCATATGACATTACTTAATCACCATACTATTCTCGACGAATTAAAACTAATCCTTTTTCAATGTGGCATGTAGATAGCTCCACCAAGGCTATGGATGTTTGATGGCAGTGGAGAAATATATGCAGTACTAGGTTATCCTATTGTGTAATCATCCCATAACTATTTAAGTTGCTTCAAATGGGGAATGTTGATATCTCTGTGGGGGTTATGGACACTCATTGGAAACAGAGCAAGGTAAGTGATATTGGGTCAAATCCTAGTGTGTGATCATACCATAACTATTTAATGAAAGAAAATTGAAGGTTCTACAATTCATGCTTATATGTGAATGAAAAAATATGAATTTTTCTTTAGTCAAGATAGTGAATGACTCTGCTAGGGCTATGGAAATTCACTCGAAGTAGAGAAACGTACGATTCTAGAAACTCATGTTTTAGAAACAAAATGGGGAAATAAAATCCCTAATAACTAGTCTCAAGAGTCTTAGTTAAACTTTACTCTAAAACAAATGTCATATTTTTGCTCTTAAAAATAATACCAGAACTTCTAGAGTCTCTCAATCAATAATTGTAAGAATGAAATTGTTTATATATGGTTTTGAAATCCCTCAATGAAGGATGAGACACACATCAAATTGTGATTGTTGAGACCCAAATCATTATCACAATAACCCTAATAGACCAAAGGGCATGACCGAATGTCTTATATATTAATAACAATTTTTCTCATAACTTATTACTGTGATATTATATAATCATGATGTCATTCTTGTTGTTGGTCATGTAGAACATTAAAATACGATGCATTTTCTATTTTTTTACGGTCGATTAGGTTTTTTATTTTCTTGCATTAGAAGTTTCCTTTCCTCTTCTTGTTAGCAAATGAAGGGTTTAACTGTCTTATTTTTGTTATAACTATGAAAATGACACATCTTCCTGCATAAATAAGAACATAAGGTACTAATATTTCGTGTTTTTTGAATTTCTAGTATATTTTGATTGAAAGTTGATTATGTCTGCTTGAATATTGATAAACTGTGTACTAAACTTAGTGAAATTTTGTGCAAATTGGTTGGTAATGTTGAACTATCTGCCTAGATCATCAAACTAAGGAAAATATTTCAATCCAACGAATGAAAATTATTTAGGTCAAAACTTGCACAAAGGCTAACACCCTCTCTTCAGCCTGAAATCAACAAATGACAATTATAGTTTAATTCGACGGTTAACGATAAATTCAGGCTTCTATGTGTGTGGATGTTAACATCTATTTCCTGGCTCGAAATGATCCAATGAATGCCAACTCATTAGATAAGCGGTTCACATATGAATAGGGTCGCAACTAGCATGGGGTTCAACCTTGTGCCTTCCATTTGAAATAATCGTACAATCGTTCACATTCTGATCCAACGACTGTTGATGTGTTTCGAGCGGGAACTTAGGGCCTTGTTAATGCCAACCTTGCAATTTGAAAGGATAGAATGCTAGAAAATAAAAATGATCAATGACTCATACATTATAGTGGAAATTAATATATGCACTAAATATGCCACGATGCATCAGACGATGAAGAAAATGCACTTGCTCCTTGCACACTTCTGAGATATGGGTAAAGTATAAATTTAGGGAACTAATCAGTAAGTTTCTAGCTTTGTCATTGAGCATGAATATCAGCCTTTAATAGTGGTAAGAACAATATCCCCTACATAATATGAAAAATTAGAAGGAAAATTATTAAGAGGACAAATTTTTAACACATTGACATTCACTGCTTATAAATATATAATGATATTGTTACAATATATTGATACATTTAAAAAGTAGGTTTTGTTCTTAATGTGAATTGACTCCAAGCCCAATTTAGAAGGCACCAAATTCGCAGTTCATGTTTCCTTTCAAGGAGGCACCATCCCTAGTAGAAATTGAAAGTTGTCACTAAATTCAACCTTCTTCAAAACTAAGGTTACCTCTGTGAATTTTACCTTACATACGACCTTATTCACTATATTGATGCTTCCCTCATCATATGAATTTTTTTCATATAATATCGTGTAGTATTAATACCTCTTATACTCTTTATCAAGCTCTCATAATTTTCTAACAACACTCTGACCAAATCAATATTATAGATTCAATTTCCATTAACAACAACAAAAAACAAAAAAGACATTCATGCTCACTTGACATTTTGATCATTATCATTATAAATTATAAAATTCATTATAATTATAAATTATAAACATTATTATAATAATTAAAGACTGGGTGAAAGAACTATCTCTGCGAAAAAAAAATGGAGCTAGGGTTCCTTAGTGCAAAGAGCTTCCTATTTTCCGCCGCTCACCTCGACTCCTTGGAGGGCTCGAAGGGAAGACTTGAAGACCCCCACTCATGGCGGCAAGGGCTGGGATGGGACTATGCGGTCGGCTCTCCCTATGGCTACCTGATAGAACACCCCTCCAACTCTTACTGGTACGTTTGCATACCGACCCAGCAGATCACGACTCTCAGGCGACAGAGGCAGCAAACTTTTTTCGGCAGGTTTCAAACACAGGAAGTATACTTCGTTGGGGTTTTGCTCAGCGACTCTATTGTCTGTCAGGCTTGGGGTTCATCTACCCACGACAGGTTGCAAGGAGAGTTGGAAAGCCTAGGGAGGATTCCGGACGCAGAAGATGGACTCTGATAGGTCACTCCCCCTATCCTCGGGGACCGGAGGCTGGGATGCCGGCTCCTACACCCTCCAAGCGAACATCGCACCTGTGAACACAGTTTCGGCAGGTGGCCACTCCACATGCAGCCCAGGGGTCTCAGCGTACTCGCGAGCTATTAAGCCCATCACGCTCTGTTCAGACCGAGCTTTGAAGATAAAAAACTCTCCCCCTGTAGCTTAGACACTCGTAGCCTCCAAAGGGGAAGCTGCCTCCTTGCTCCAGAAGACACAGATGGCTTATGGGAACTAAGTAAGCCCAAACTGCTTTCAATGTTTTTAAAAAAATCCTGCAGGGGCCTCTGGTTTGCTCTGGGTCTGTAACACAGACAAAGTTCTTGATCTGAAGCAAAGCATCATGGGGAATACAGATTCCCTAACCACTCACAGATCTTGATGTTCGAAGGCAAAATTCTACAGGACCACCATGCCCTGAAGGAGTTTCAAATACAGGCTGACTCCACCGTTATTCTTAACCTGAGATTGCGCGGGGGGGGGAGCTACAACCAAGGGAAGAATAGGGATGGGAGGGGGCACACAAACAAGCTCAAGTTCAAAATAGAAGCAAGCACATGAGAATCTGTCTTTCAAGAACATCCTACAGGGGAAAAAGACAGCCCCTGAACCATCCAAACAGACAGGAAATGCTCCCAACCTCTATATAGTGGAGCAGTTGAACTACAACCCAGAATTAAACATTGATATGCTAAAATTTGATGAGAAATGCGCCTCCTTTGAATCTCTAGCTATTATTTGTCGATTTAACTGCTTCTGGCCC